>OVAY01000965.1:0-39441 GCA_900406395.1 Kernera saxatilis
TAACCCATTTATCATATAAATATTACCGTGCTAACAATATTATCATACAATGTTACCGTGCTAACATTAAAATGTGATATTTATAACATGCTAACAATAATATCTGATATTTATATCATGCTAACAAAGTAAATATCCATATAATATTTGTATTAACGTGATAAGATAGTAAATATACAAATAATAATTATATTACTGTGTAATCATGATCCGATACAGATTCAGTAAAAATCAAATCATGATAATCAATTTGATCGGGAACACACAAAGAGAAGCATAAAGATGAAGAATCACCGGATTGTTTTTTCTTTTTTGGAGTGCCTTTGCGTTTGGAGAATTTCGAGGTTGACGAGATCGAGATACATGAGGCCCAAAGTGAAATCAGATTTGATTTCGGCGAAGAAGATCAAAAAACAAGAGATGCATGTGTAGATACTCCACCATAGTGATCCGAACAAAAACATTTCGCTTTCTAGGCCGTTAGATTTACCGATAGAGATCAACATCCACGCCGCCACCATCACGTTAATCGGATATTTGGATGGATGTTCTCAAGCTTTGAAGATCTTCTTCGTCGTCTTTCTTTATGACCACTTCCTATGCTTTTTTATTTCTGTTGGTTGTTTAGATATGTTGATCTGATTTGTTGAACTGAGGTTGAGGATAAAAGGAATTTGATTTTTGGTTAAGTCGGCGACGAGAGAAAAGAGGAAAGAGAGATTAGATGAAAGAGAAACAAAAAGGGGTATTATGTAAATTTTTTGCCCAAAACACTATTAAAAAGAGTGTCAGAATTGTCACCTAATTTATCAATCTTCCATTGCCATTTGCAATTTCTCAAAATATATATATTGGGCAAAAATCTTTGTTACTAGACTCTATGCTACATTTGATGTATTTGAGGTTTTAATAACTTTATGCTACATGTCAATGAATATGTAGAAAAATTGCACTTAAAATTGCACTTCCTCTTCTCAACAATACCAATGCACCTTAGTTCAGAAGAATGACCAATTACGAGTTCCAACAAAATTCAGTGGACCTACGATAAAATTAAAACTTTAATTCAATGGTCCTTCCTTCGCTTTGATGACAGTCACCCAAAACTACCCAATGTAGGTTATATTTTTGCTTTCTTCTTGCCTAGTCTTCTTCTTCGCGTGTGTGTTTCCGGGGTCCTCTTTACTCTTCTTACTTGTTTTTCTATGTCCTTTTTCTCTCTATTCCAAGTTTTTTTTCGTTTTTGATAAGATGGATTCATTTCAAGAATAAAGAAATTACAATAATGGATGAGTAGATTAATTGTCCTTAGCCTATTATATATCAAAACTTAATAAAAAAAAAAGTGAAAATTGCAAGAAAGGCAAAAGCTTTGTCTGTGTTAATAGGAACTTCTGTTCTATAAGAGCAAGTTTTTTTATCGGTATTGTATCTTCTTTGATCACACAGATATTGTCTTCAAGCCAGCAGCGATCGGCATTCCCAAGAAGCCAACAAATATGCTGAAGAACCATTGTGTTAAAGTGAGAGGTGTGGTGCTTGCAAATGTGCCCAAGAACTCAATGATTATGATCTGAAAGAAAACCGTTGCACCAATAACGACCACGAATACATAGTTGTCGAGTATGCCTTTGAAAACATCGATCTCTTCCATCTCCCGCGAGCTTATCTCATTGAAGACCTGAATAATTAAGAACAAACTCAAGTCGTCATATATACCACAAAATGATGCAAGTGTTAGTGTGTTACTTTTGAGTATAATTTATGAATCTTTTTACCTGACAGAAGACGAAACAGTTGAAGATAAGTGTGTTCAAGACAAGAGTAGAATCAGAACCAACAAGACCGAACATGGACTTCCCTTTGGCTTGTAGAATCCAAATGATAACGAATTGATACACAGCTTGTCCTAGGATGTTCCTCCACATCGCGTTTGTAATGAAATTCCCTCTTCTTCCAACGGGCATACGTTTCATCAGCTCGTTGTTTGGTGGCTCTGTAGCTAGAGCAAGAGCTCCAAGTGTGTCCATTATCATGTTGACCCAAAGTAGTTGAACAGCAGTTAAAGGAGCACTTCCTGTGAATAATATTGCAAAAACAATGTAAAGATAAAAACTTTAATAAAACTGAATCAACCAAAAAGTGCCTTTTAAACTCACCAGTCAAGCAAGCTGAAGAGAAGTTAACAATGAGGGCAACAACATTGACTGTTAGCTGAAACTGAACAAATTTCTGAATGTTAATGTAAACAGAACGTCCCCATTTCACCACCGTCACGATTGTGCTGAAGTTATCGTCGAGAATGATGACATCCGCGCTCTCTTTCGCCACCTAAAGTTACATTCCAACAAGAGTTTTTTAGAAAAGGTTGAGTCTTTACATCATATTACTAGACTTTTTCGACATATCATAAAACTCACTTCAGTTCCAGCAATGCCCATTGCTAATCCAATGTCAGCCTCGTGTAGTGCTGGTGCATCGTTTGTCCCGTCACCAGTCACAGCAACAACCTCATCAAAAGTGGTCCTTAACTGCTTCACAAGTGTATGCTTGTCCATAGGCGAAGAACGAGCCATCACCTATTCAAGAAAATTCTAGCTTAAGACTTTAAGATCAAGAAGGATCATAGTCTTCTAAATCAAGAAATGGTTACCTGAATCTTGGGAATGAGTTCAAGCAACTCTTCTTGATTCTTCTCCCTGAAGACAGGACCTTCAATGGCTATACCATCATCAGTGAGAATTCCACATTCTCTAGCTATAGCTTTTGCAGTGTTAATGTTATCTCCTGTGACCATTCTCACCATAATACCAGCACGGCGACAAACTTCCACGGACTCTCTGACTCCAGGACGAACAGGATCTTTGATACCAACAATGCCAATGCAAGTAAACCCTGAAGCTGGAATGCCTTCATCCGCAGAAAAACCGTTTTCGATATCCATATAAGCAAGGCAAAGAGTACGAAGCGCTTCGTTTGCAAACTCATTGATTGTAACATTCAAGTACTTGATGGATTCTTCATCAAGCGGAACAACCTCACCGCTCGAGTTGATAACTTTATCACAAGCTGCTAAAACTATTTCAGAAGCTCCTTTCGTGTGAGCGCGAATGCGTCCTCCTTGATCTTCAGGGAGCCCAATAACTACTCCCATTCTCTTCTTTGTGGAGTTAAAAGGCTCAACTTTGATAACTTTGTAAGATTGTCTCTCCTCTTGAAACTTACCTCCAAGTGATAGTCCTAACTCCAATATAGCAGTCTCTGTTGGTGTCCCCAATATCTCTGTTTTGCCATGTTTGTTCACAACAACTTCGCCTCCGGTATTATTAAAAATCGACTGGAGAAGTAGTTTCAGAGCAGCCTCAGGGATTTCAGATTGCAAGGTGGAGCCTTTGCTTGCTACATCTTGAACATTCATACAAATACAAGATTTCACAACGGTCATGTGGTTGGTTGTTAAAGTACCAGTCTTGTCACTGCAAATAGTAGTTGCAGATCCCATTGTCTCACAAGCTGCTAAATGGCGTACGAGGGCTTTATCATTCATCATTTTCTTCATCGCAAACGCGAGGCTAAGAGTTACAGCTAAAGGCAAACCTTCAGGAACAGCAACGACAACAATCGTCACAGCAATAGCAAAGTATTCCAAAAGCTCTAATGCTTCATCTCCAGACCAAATCCAGTGAGTCCCCATTGAAAGCTTCCTCATAAACATTCCTTGCACTAAAACCGCAAAAGTAACAATGGCGAAGAAAAGACCTATTTTCCCAATGATGGTTGCAACTCCATTGAGTTTCACCTGCAATGGAGTTTCATCATCACCTCCTTCACTAAGAGTAGCCATTAGCTTCCCCCATTGTGTTCTCATCCCAACTGTTGTAACCATCATCTTACATGACCCATCTTGCACTTTGGTTCCAGAGAGAAGGAAAGGATTCTGTGAATTCACCATCACAGGCTCACTCTCTCCAGTCAAACTCGACTCATCGATCACAACAGAGAAACCAGAGAGGAAAAGACCATCTGCAGGAACCTGATCTCCAATAGCAAGATGAACAATATCACCGGGAAGCAAGTCATATATAGACATCTTCTGTCTAAATCCGTTTCGCGTAACCTGCACCGTGATCTTCTTCTTCTCTTTATCCAAATCTCGGAACTGCAGAGATTGTCTGTAATCACTCGTTGCTGTGACAAACACAACCAAAAGGATACTAGCAACAATGCCAAGACCATCATGTGAACCTTGAGGCCATCCTTCAGTTGCGATTCCAACTATCAAAGAGACGAAAGCGCAAACACCTAGGATCATAAGTGTCATATCTTGAAGAGCTTCCCAAACAAACACCCAGAAACTCCTCAGTTCGCTTTCCGCAAACTTGTTGATTCCGAAAAGCTCTTGCCTTTTGCTTAACTGATCAGATTCGACTGAGAGACCAGCGTTGGGACATGCCTTGAGCTTCCCTGAAAGCCCATCAACACCACCATGGAACTTGAGCTTCTTCACATCATGACCTTCAACTATTGATCCTAACTCATCTGCACAAATGTCAAAGCCTGCAGCTTTAACCTCTTCAGGGACAGTGTAGTCACTTGGAGAAACACCTGCACAAAACCCATTTCAAAATCTTCAAAACAAATACACAAAATGCAAAAACAAAAAAAAGTCTAAACTTTCCTTAGTCTCAGATTAACTCACCGGAGATAAATTGGAATGCAGCTTTTGACACGAGAACTGCAATCCTTAGTTTCTCCTGTATTTTGCAAAATTTCAAATATATAAATTGTGAGGGAAAATCTAAAAGTTCAAGAAACAAAGAAGCTCTAGATCCAGAATTAAATCAATATCAAGTTAGATGATATATCAAGGCAATTTTCTCATATCAATTAGGCAAAAATAAAAAAATAAAAAAATTCCAATTGCAATGCAATTACTAAATTAGGCAATTTCTAATATTTTGATTACAACTAGAGTATAAATCCAGGCCGGTTTATCTTGAAAACTATTTGGATATAAAACTTGATTTAAAAGTTTTATAACAGAACAGAATATGAAAACCAAGAATTTATTAAAAGAAGTCAAATATTTTAAAATCGATACCAAGCTACTATACCGTTTCTAAACCATAATTTGAAAACTCTAAACCGAAATTCGCGAAATGATTCTGGATAAAAAAATCGTTACAGAATTTCGTAAAATCAACATATACAGTAAAAATCTATAAATAAATGCTCAATAATTGATTTATTTTTTCGATTTTGAATTGATTTATCGATTAGTTAATATCTCTGTAAATATGAACAAAATATCATAATTACGATATTATTAATTTATAGAAGTTTTACGGTATAGAAGAAGGAGGACCTGGTTGGTGCGGCGCATGGCGGCGGCTTCGTAACGCTTGGAGAGATTGGCGGTGAAGCGAAATCGGCGTTTTGGGTTCTTGACGACACCGCAAAGATTCCTCCATTTCTCGAGCACTTCCTCCGACGAATGCTTTGCCTTAACGTCGAAGTTCTCGTTGAGGTAACTTTCCATTTTTCTCCTTCACTACAGCTTCAATGGCTGTTTCTACTCTCTTTCGAATTTTTTAATTTTTAATTTTTTGTTTGTTTGTTTGGCAAGAAAAGAAGAAGCAGAAGAATCGCAAACTATAAATGGAGAAAGAAGACGAAAGCGAGTTTTAAGATCTGAGCTTTTTAAGCTTGAGAAATTGACCGAGTCCTTGAGTTTAAGCTGAGTCGACTCGCTTTAATTTCGTGAGCTCGACTATCTCAATCAATACCCAAACATTCGATTATTAATTGATAACAAATATTCAGTAGTATATTGATTATGAACGTTAAAATTATATGCTTGAAACATTCATGCAGGGCATGAAGAACTCACAATGAGTTATATTACTGTTTTTGTTTTTTTCGTTGCATGTTATGAATAGAATATGATAGGATTCGTGAAGGGTAGTGGCGGGTGAATGCATAGTTAAATATTTGTCATTTTAAACTAAATATTTATTATTGTTAGGAGTTGACAAAAAAAAATTATTATTGTTAGGGGGAAATATCATGTCTATGGATCTCTACATTGGAGGGCAAAATCTAAAACAAATATGTGGCCAGTCATGAAACATTGATGTCGTGTTTTCCGAATATTATTTATATATACGAGACTTTATTGAAATTAAATAAAATAAAAAGAATTGAAAAACAGAGGAAGGAAAACAATCTGAAGTTACGTCGGATTAAGAGGATATTACCTTAATCTAGAGCTTCTATGAGTATCATGTTCAAGGATCATCATGCCTAATGCATATCTTGCATCATCAATCAATTGCTAATTAATCAATACGTATACCCTTGTCCGATGCTTTCTTTAAATGATTATCTTTAAATTTTATTGTTTGTTTCTTTTCTTTAATTCTTGCTGATTATCATCTTGTTTTTATTTTATTTGCTTATCTTAGTTTTTTTTTGGTTGATGCTTTTGATCCCTAATTTGTTATACAATCATACTCATTGTGTACTTGCGATTTATAATTTGGTTATTAAAACTTTGCATTGGGATATGACAATTTCACCCTTAACCATGAATCTCTTCTTTTAGAGTCAACGTGATGGCTTCACATGATGTAATTTTTGTCGGTCAAATAAAATACCATTTTAAAAGGGACAAGGTAGATCCATTATCTCTTCCATCATCTCCTCTTCTCGAAGCTTAAGCATTCTTTAGCTCTTGACTTTAAGGATTAGAAGGAAGACGATGGAGTTGAAGCTAGAGATGGTGGGGAGAGAAGTGATCAAACCTGCTTCACCTTCACCTCATGATCACCTTCAACTCTCCATCCTCGATCTCTCCTGTCCAGCAATTTACGTGTCGACGATCTTCTTCTACAAATCTCAAGAACTCGTCACCGTGTCGCCAGAGATCATCTCAAGGAAACTGAAAAGCTCTCTTTCTGAGACCTTATCACGCTTCTATCCACTCGCTGGACAAATAGAAGGCGTCTCCATCAACTGCAATGACGAAGGAGCCGTCTACACTGAGGCACGCACCGATCTACTTCTCCTCGAGTTCTTGAGAAACCTCAACACTGACTCTCTAGAGGAACTCCGCCCGACAATAGCCCCAGGAGATTGTCCAACGAAGTAGCCATTGTTGAGTGTCAAGGTCACTTTCTTCGGATCTGGATCAGGAGTGGCGGTCTCGGTCTGTGTCTCTCACAGGATATGCGACGCGTCCTCCTTGTTGACCTTGGTAAGAGACTGGGCGGCCACCACGGCCAAAAAGAAGTCAAATGTGAGTACTCTTCAGTTTGCTGAGGCGACCATTTATCCTCCTCCTCCTCCTCATATGGCTTTACAGTCTCCTCCATCAACGGATTCTGATGTCAGTTTCACAAGGAAGTGTGTAACGAATCGTTTTGTCTTCGAGTCCTCTAAGATCTCTGAGCTCAAACGCAAAGCCGCTAGCAAAAGCGTCTCGTTGCCTACACGTGTGGAAGCTATCACGTCAGTTATATGGAAATGTGCTAGAAACGCCTCGCGGTCTAACTTGGTGGTTCCAAGGTCAACGTTGATGTATCAAGCCATGGACTTGCGGCTTAGGATTCCTTCTAATGTTTTGTCACGGGACGCGATCGGTAACCTACAAACAGCATTCTTTCTCAAGAAAGAGGCAGAGAGCGAGTTGGAAATCTGCGAAACCGTGGTCGCATTCAGGAAGGCCAAAGAAGGAGTCAGCGAGATGATCAAAGAGAATCTTCAAGGCAATACACTTGGTAAGAGTTTGATGAATGTGATGGGAAATTTTGTGTCAGAATACAAACCGGACATAGACATATACACAATGTCTAGCTGGTGCGGAAAGCCTTTCTACGAGGTTGATTTCGGATGGGGTAGTCCGGTCTGGATGGGATCTGCCTCACATACCATCTATGACAACATGGTGTATGTTGTGCTGATGGATTCAAAGGATGGTGAAGGTGTAGAAGCATGGATAAGCTTACCCAAGCAAGACATGTCCGTGTTCGTCCGTGACCAAGAGTTGCTTGCTTATGCAGTCCTAAATCCCCCGGTCCTGATATAAAAAAGTGACCATATCTTTTTATATTTCATGTTATTTTATATTTGTTTTGTCAACTTCTTGATTTTCCAGTTACCGTAACGAGTTAAGTTAAGACCTTCGCATTCCAAAATTTCTGGTCGGGTCAGTTCGGTTCAGAATTTTTGGTTCTTTGGTTTGGTTTGGAAATATGTTACCGGATTAAACCGAACAAAATTTTGGTCAAGAAATGGCGGAATGCGGCGTCCTAAAGAACCCATAACACCGAGTTCACTTCACCTCCAATCTTTTATATTTGTGGTCGTAGTCAAAGTTTTAGTAGAGAAAGAAAAATCATATACCTTTTCATAAAAATATTTAATACAGAATTAAACTGAAACATATATTTTAGTTTAATTATTTAGCGATGAAATTGGTTAGAAAATTGTTGGAAAATGGACATATATAACTCTTATCTCCTAAAATTCCATCAGATACCATTCCTATATAATAAGATCTAGTCCATAATGATTGAATTCGTCCATATCCTAACATTTGCATCAATATTACAATCATGAATGGAAAAAAAAGGAAATCTCATCCTTATAAGTGCTTTCAGATTACCTTTTAAAACATTTCTTTCTGTATCATTTTGTTATCAAACTAATTTTAAATATTTTATTTTTTTAAATATTTGTGTTCGAAGGGAAAGTTTCTGTAGAGAAACCTAATATCTTTTCAAAAAGGAAAATATAAAATCAAAGGATCAGTGATTCATATGTAAGGTGTATTTTAATTAAGTCAAAAGCATTTCATACGACATTAAATAGCTAATGGAAGTTAACCAACGATTCATTATTTTTTTCAAAAGGATTCATTTATAACAAGAAGCGTTACCAACGGGAAAGAAGTGGAATAATTGACTGATGAGTAACAAAAAATACAAATGTTTGAAAATTTAACTTAATCATGCATGCATTAAGAAACTTTAAATGTTTTACAATAAATGCATAATAATATCAATATTCCTTCCTATCTTTCGGAAAAAAAAACTTTTCATTTTTGCAATACAAATTAAAAATTACCCAAAAGTATTAACATCCAGCCAAATAAAAAAGTTAAATATAAGGAAAGATATCATATTCCAAATACTTTATTACCTAACTTTTCCTTATAAATTTGACTCTTCAGTACAACACTCAATATATATCACAAACCAAACAAAAAAAAAAGAGAGAGAAAGAAAGGATTAAGAAGAAGAAATTATGTCAAAGATTAACATCTTAATCGTCGTCGCAGCACTTTTACTTAGCTTCATGGTTTTTACTTCGGTGTCTCGTCCCGATTCGACTCTGCAGAGCAAATCTACGGTGATTACTCATTTGAATACATTATATTGTGTATATTAAATGGTTGATTAATAAAGTTTTATTATATTAATTGTATGAAGTGTGAAACGGAAGAGTGTTTAATGAAAACGACGTCGGATGCTCACCTTGATTACATCTACACTCAGCCATCTCCTCCCAAACCGCATGCACTTAAAGTAAATCCCTAACAATATTTTGATTCAATTCATTCTCTTAGCTTTGCGTTTTATTTCTAAACATTTCAATTAATTTTAAAGTGATCGAAATATTTTAAAAATCTCTTACTAGTTTTACAAAACCAAATTTTGGATTTTAGTCACGATTTCTTCAATCGGTAACTTATTTTTCTCATAAAAAGTGAATGAAATATTCCTGAAACCTAGCAAGTGTTTGGAGGAAATAATAAAATTTATTTTAATTGTTTGAAGGAGAAATGTGAAACAGAGGAATGTTTGATGAAAACGACGTCGGATGCTCACCTTGATTATATCTACACTCAGCCATCTCCTCCCAAACCGCATGCGCTTAAAGCCAATCCTTGATTATATTCAAGGCTTGCTTATCAATAATTCAATATTATCTCCATCTCTATGAATGTTCTAATTACAAATAAAGAATTAAATTAACAGCAAATAATCATTATGTATGAATTATTTCAACAAGAACTATAGATGATGTCCTAGCGATGTTAAACAAATTTATTTAAACGCTTTAATTTTCTTTAAAAAAATTATATTACCTTTAAATTTCAAAATGATTAAGGTTATAAACATTGTAGGTGTCAAATTTTACCGCGGTTTGAACTGCGAAACGGCCAATTAAACTAAAACCGCATCATCACTCAAAGCCTATGAAAGTTCACTTTGTCAATGGTCAAAAGTCATGGTCAATAGTCAATAATCAATGTTTATATCTCACAATTAATTTGACGGTTAATTCACAAATTAATTGTAATAAGTGTCACATTTTACTTTATTTTATTTTATTTTATTTTTATTTTGGGTCAGAGCAATAAGTGTCACATTAAGAGGATAAAAATGGTATAAAATGAAGAAGACCGGGACTCACTTTTGATACTTTATTTTCTTTACTTGTACACTTACTTTTCTTATTACCAAAGTCAACAAGTTCTTTTCCACAATAAGTTTTTTAGCTCTCATAACGAAAATTTGGAATCTCGTTCATTCAACTTAAAATATTATGGATGAAACTCCACCATCCACAAACATAAATGGTACTCCCTATGTTCTATTATATATAATTTTTTAGTTAAAAGTATAAAGTTTAAGAAAACATATTAATTACATTTTTTTAGCTTTTTTTTATATATTAGAAACATTATTTGATATTTATTAAAAATTAATTTAACCAATAAAAATATATACCGCATAATACAAATAGTTACAAAGATCAAATAAATTTATGTTTTTCATATAAATTTGTAAAACATCTTAAATAGAACAAGAAAAAAAAGCCTAAAACTTCTAATAATTTGGAATAGAGGGAGCAGTTGACAAAGAAAACATAAATGAAAATTTTAGAAGAGTTTTATAAAAATTTAATTGTTGAAAAGTATAATTAAACACATTTAATATACTAACTTTTGGACTTTTTCTCTGTTTTTTTTATTGTCAAACCGATACTTTATATTAGATTAAAACAAAAGAGAAGAAAATTCGAGGATACAAAAAACCATCATAGTAATGGAATCCGCCATAGAATTGGCTACACGAAAAGCATAAACAAAATATAAAATAGATTATATAGAATCTAAACCATTTTATATCATCGAGAATACAATAGAGCTCATTGGACAAGCCATTTGAATTTTGTAGCATAACTATCATTCGAGAGCTGTTCTAAAGGCCCAAGCTTTGGCTGTTATAGCCATTGGAAGATGTCTAAACATCGCAGAGAAATGTTCGAAGTCAGGCTAGCAAGGATCGTTGACTCATTGCTCTGCTTGAACAGGCTAGAAATTGATGATTACTCTGTCCTCTTTCGCCACAAATCGATCTGATTTGCACATGGTGATGATAATGTTACTTGTACTCTAGATAGTGATTAAGAGGTAAATTACATTTTTGCATTTGCTCTGTGTTTTGGATCGTTCTTCTTCACGAAGCTCTCAAGAACCGTACTGAAATGTTCGAACAACTGAAATCCCACTCCTGTCTGGCAATAGCTTCTTCATGTAATACTTTGATCTCCTCGAAAGATTGATTCTTTCCCGTCTTGCCTCCGGTATCTTCTCGATTGAACATTCCTGAAACCCGCGTCTCACAAACCAATCCGCGGTTCTCGTTGTCAGCAGGAAAAGCATCTCGAGTCCGAGAGCTGACGCTTTCTTCTCAATGTAATCTGCAAAGTTCAAAGTCTCAGAAACCGGTTTTTCGAAATGTAGATCGAAAACACAATGTTCAAAAGTTTTGTGATTATACCGAGCAATTTATCTCCCTGGCCTTGTCCACGGCAATCTGATGCAACTGCGATAGCTGCAACTTCTCCACATTTGTCTTCAAAGAAAGGGAACAAAGCCGCACAAGCGATTATCTGTCCTTCCCTTTCCACAACCACAAACGAATCCAAAGCTCGCAGTAGCTAAACAGCAAAAACCGATTAGCTCTTTGATGCTTACACAAAAATTGATGAGTAGTGAAACCTAAGGCTAAGGTTAGCAAAAGGCTAACCTCCTCATCAGTTCGACGAACCAAAGTCCCAGATTCTTCCAGAGGTTTGAATATTTGTCTAATTCCAGCAAGATCTTCCACTTTCGCCTCTCGGGTTCCTTCGTATACATCACTGTGACATGAAGGGTCGATAGTTTTGTAAGAAAGATTAAAAATTTGAATGATTCGCATTTCTAACCAGTTGTGTATACCTGGCCACCATAGTCCCCATCCCATCTCTTTTGAAAAGCTCTAACAATAGCACTCCACTTATAGTACCATCCAACAAGTGAACTCTTTTGACACCACCCTTTCAACATATCAATGAATTAGATAACACGGAAGTAATCAAACAGAGCACAAGGGCTAGGCTAGGTCAAGGACTCACTCTGCAGACAAACGCTGCTGCAGCCAGTTCAGAAAGATATCCGTACAAGCGGCTAAGTCTCTCCTCACCGCCAATAGCAAAACCTTGCTCCCCAGAAGACCACAACCCGTTTCCGTTGTCAAATCCAACACCGTTCTGAAAAGTTGGAGTGTGGTTTTTCGTCACAATCCCATTGTAACCAAGAGGTTCAGGAAAACTACTTATGCCTCCATCCCCAACAGCCTTCACGTAATTGGCAGCTATCTCGCTTTGCTGTGCCCGTTTTCTGACTAACGTATCTGCTTCCTGAAGAGTCAAGAAGCGAACAAGATGTCCATTCTCATCAAGTATTGAACCGTCCATTATGCAAATAAGCTTATCTGCTCCTATAGCTAAAGCACAGGCTGTAGCAACCTCATAGGTACTGCAGTGTACAAGTAATGTCCCAATATCAGAGTAAGAAAAGTGATGTCTTTAAGGCTTTAAACAACTAAACAAGTAATTTATTACTAGGAAACGGAGCATATACTTGCAATTTAAGACTTCTCCGGAGCTGGAATGGCCCAAGTTCCTCAGTAAAACTATAGAACCACTATCGAGCCTCTCACGGATCCGATCTACATCTATCTTCTTCACTTCACCAGTTGCTCCAAAATCAACACCATCAACAACCCCTCTTCTCTGCCATGATAATTTATCAGAACGAACATGACACGAATTGACATTCAAATCAAGATAGTGTAAACTCACCTTCGCTGCAAAGAAGTTACCAGTGTCGACCCTAACACCTGTTTCGTGTAAACGACTGCTATCACCATGGCGGCGTATATTGCAGATGGAAGGTCCGGGAGATAGTTTGGCCTCGATCATTACCGATATTGCTCCCGCAGCTTCCTTGGCAGCTTGCAGAGATGCTGAGTCTGTGACTCTGTAACGACCCACATATGTAGGCTCGCGTCCTGAAACTGATACACCTTAGGCTCCATCTGAACAAACTTGAAGATGCATGAAATTATCACATTCAACTATTACACCATAAAGTTACAAATTCACCATCACTAACTGATGAAACCATTACTTGACATGGGCGATTGATGGCGGGATAGATCAATAGAAAGGTAAAATACTAACATCATATATATCTTATCAAACGTAGCCTAGGCCAGAAGAAGTAAGAAACTTCTTGGGAAATTTTAAGTGGTCGAGAGGTTCAAAATAGGCAAATATCACAACAAGCCAATCAAACGATTAGAGGCAAGGTTAATTTTCTGACCTCTCTCAGCAAGAAGCTGGTCGATTTGCACTTGAGTTCCAGGAACTAGAACAAACTTTATGCCCAGGTGATGAAGAAATGCTATGTCCTGCACACGTGTCAAAATTGATTTCACTTTGGATTCCAAAGTACAAAGAGTCTAAGAAGTGAAATCTGAAGCACATTGCAAAGCAAAGATCATAAACTAGCTTTCCTCTCGATGCTTAATAGACCACTCAAATTAAGAAATCGAAACTACATATGAACAACACAATATTTTGTTTTTGTGCAAACATTGAACTTAAGAAAGATGTCTACTTCGAGTAGACGCATTAACACAAACTAAATGTTTCAACTTTAAGCAAGACAAACAATCAAACACCTTGCGTGCATAACATTGACAAGTAAGAACGGGTGAAAAATAGGTGCCTTTAAAACGGGATCACAGTAAGGGCCGGATAAGATCTCGCCGAGGATAATAACGACGAAGGTGCAGCCACGATGGGCCCACAAATAAGGCCAGGCTTCACGGAACCACCGCACAAACTGCTTATCGTCGACCAGATTCTCAGCACTTTCCGCGTAGTCGAACATGTTGCATTTCGCCGGCGTAGGAGCCGGAGAAGACGCAGAAACTGGAGGATTTATCAATTGACGATTAGGACTTAGCTTCTTGCTCGGCACGAATATATCTCGAAAAGGAAAACTCTTTTTTATTTGAGGACATCGGAAAGGAACGTAGCAGCTAGAAGAAGAAACCATCATAGCTCCTCTCTCCGTCATCTCAGAAAATTCGTGGAAGAAATTCAAATAATTCCGATGAAATTTAACAGAAACAGAGCAAAACGGGAAACAATGGCGGCCGATCGGTGGAGGAAGAAGAAATGTATTCGAAGGAATCAATCATAGGAGCTTAGTGTCGACGCGTACATTTAAATTCGGTCTGATTCGGTTATTGAACCGATCAAAAAACGGTTAAACCGGTTCGCTTTTGCATTCCCGAACCGGTATTTGCATTTGTTGCGTTGAGAGTTGAGAGGACCATGTAATACGATATAACTACATTATTAATATATGACGTCACTGTCCACGTCCGTTATTATTTCGAATCATTACCGTTTTCTGATTGGCTATTTTCTTTGAATTGTGAAATGCATTTGCGAACGTGTTATATTTATTTATTTTTAATTTATATCAGTATGTTACAATTATATTTATTATTTAATTCGGTATAAAAATTAGAAAATTTTTTGAATTATGCATTGGTCACGCGTTTAGGTTTTTGGAAGCTAGTAATGAGAAAAGAGTAATAACTAATAACAGTAGTGACCTTGAGAATGTCGTCGAGGATCGAACCAGAGTCGAGTAATTCAGCAGACAGCATAACGACAAATTTGTTGTCTCTATGTAAATTCACGTACGGATGAGCCTCCCTGAGCACCGCTACTAACTCGGCCTCCTCCGCCGCAAGAACCTCTCCGGAGTTTCCACAATCGGAATGGCTTCTCGTTTCTCCAACGTTGGTCCACCTTCGTCGCTGCTGTTTCGTCGACGAAAACACATGAGTGTGTTTAAATTGGTTCGGACATACCCAAGAACCGGGAGGGTTTGGCCGCAAACCGGAGTTTTCGGAAACCTCGCCGCAGCTGAGTGTGCCAATCCACGGTGGTCGGGACCTGCAATTTGCCATTTTGTTTTTGTTGAAGATCAAAAGAAAATGAGGTTTTTTTTTTTCTCTCGATCTTAAGACTCTTGTGATAGTTATTAGACAAAAAAAAAACAAAATTGAAAAAATGAGGATTTTGTAAGATAAGGTGTAAATGAGATAATAGAGCAATTTGGGATTCAAGTTGGATGTTTATTGTGATAATGGGTGTCTATTTAAAAGCGAGATGATTAAATGAAACTCGAATTATTTTTTTTTCTTTTTTTGCCATCGGATAATCATGGAATACTATAGAAGTTACATAATTTTTATTTTTTTTTTACCATCAAAGCGAAATTCATTTTAGAGAAAACCAAGAAACAGAGTCTTGGGCAAAGGTTTAAGACAAACTGAGCAGAAACAAAAGACTCACAAATTAGAACCAAGAAGCAGAGCACAAACAGCTCCTCACACTAAAAGCCAAAAACAAGAGTAGACTGTCCACCACCACACTTTTCGCAATCTCAAAAGCTCCTTTTGTTGCATTTTGGGTTTTGGCTGTTCATAGAAGAGGAACCAGTTCGTTTTATCCTTCGTGAAGTCAAGCAAGAATGACTGTTCTTCTTTAAGCGCTGGCCAATTCTTTGGATGATGCATCGCTTGGATGAGCTCATTTGTTGTCGCTCCAAAGATTACCTTCTCAAAACGCAAACTCTCCAGTCTCCATACTTTCCAAATCCCATTCCCAAGATTTAATCTTACATTCAAGACACGAATATGATGAGACATTGGAATACGCTATTCGGCTGTGAAGCAGAACCTCACCTTTTGAATCCCCAAGAACCAACGTTGCACCAGCTATATCTTTTCTTTTCGACCAAGCAAAGGCAACATTACACTTAACCTCATGTTTCTTTGTATTTTATTAGGAAAATTTGTATTTTTCTCTTAAAAAAGTTTTAAGTTTTCACCTTTTATTTTTGGTGTAATGTTGAACGCATTACAAACAAAAGCATTCTACTATATGATAATAATACATAAGGGGAATACAAGTTGGACGTACATTGATCTCCTAATTATACACTTAGCCAATTAAGGTAATAGCGTCTTTTAGAGAATCTCACATTTTGATTGATGTGTTTGCATGTGCATTATTTTGAACCAATCTAATAATCAAAATGTTGGATTCTAAAAGATGATATTGTCTTAATTGGCCTTATATGAATAATCTTAAAAATTTTATGGGCGATGAAAATATTTTTAATGTACAAGTTAAAATATTGTCATCGCCAAAACAAAATCTGAAAATAATACGAGTTAAATAGAAAGAAGAGATTCGGTGACATTCTAAAGAAATTTGGAAACATCCCAATGATGGCGTGATATACTCGTATCTTCACTAAACGAAGGAAAATGTAATATTGTAATAGTATGGTAAAAAATGAAAATATGTAATGTTGTCAAAAACAAAAAATGAAAATATGTAATAAATATGAAGTTATATTTGAAAGTTTCCCAATTAAATATGGAGGCAGCTGCCATACGAACGAGATCGCCATTTTCTAAGGCTTTTTTGGTGTTCTCTGCCTCTAGTGTTTGAACCCTATAAATAATCTTAATCTCCATCACAGTTCGTAAAATTTTAGGTTTTTTTCTCTTTCGCTCCTTACGATTTTGATAAGCTTCTCGAAATTTAAGTTCGATTGCTTTAGGAATTAACATCTACAGAATGTGGAATACAAGAATCTTTTAATATAATGTTGACATCATAAGATTTTTATAACTAGGAAATTCTGAGATATTGGCCTAAAAATTCGGTGATTTTGGCCTATAATCTTTTTTGGTCTGGGACAAACCTTGCATAATACTACATACTAAAGCGTAAATCGTATATTTTCTTAGCAAAGACTTGAATCTAAGACCAAAGACTCAACCACACCCCAAGAGAATCTTTGATAGCCAAGTGACTAAGTGAGCTATCAGCGCTAAGTCCATCTTATAATTTTTTTTGTATTCAACTCGTATTACTCTGGCTGCTGCTTGATTGATTATGTGCTCTATGATGGTTGGTTTGATCAAAGAGAATTGGATGTTGAAGCAGAGATACTAATGAACAATTACAAAACCCAAGAAGGGATTAATGTAAAATGTAACTATGAAGAATATCATTAATTACGTGAAGTTTTGGATATAAATATCTCCACTTCATGATCATCGCTTCCATTAAAATTATATACCGAGTGAGTTAAGATTAAAGGAAGAATACAGATCTTGCTAATTTCTATGTGGTTGGTGTGTAATGGATCTTCTAGATAACTGTTTGTCTGAAAGATTATTCTCTCATGAAAACAACGTTGAATGTCTATTTTGGTAAATCATCTTCCCTTTTTCTTTCGCATGTTCATTACAGTCTTTCTTAAGTAAAAGCTTCTTGTGCTTAGTTTTTTTTTTTTGTTTCTTTCTTGTGCTTCGTTACTGATCAGAAAATACCGATGCATATCTAAATTTTTCTAAATGTCTGGAAAATGCAACATTCACTAGTGATAATGTTACACATGCGATTGTATTTATACCGACAAGCATCTACAGAGTTCAAGCCTTTAACGTGGGTTAAACCTTAAGAGCCAGATTGAATGTTTTCATGTGGTCCTGTCATGTCATAGAAAAGTTGTTTTAAAAAAATATTATCTCGAAGCTTATAAAATAATCATAATGAAAATCAATAAATATAAAAATTTTAAAACAAGATTTTTTTTTTTATAAAATCGTTCATCTATTCTAACTCACATGATCGAATTTTCTAACCAATTCATTCTCTATAAATATGGATAAACAAAACATTCAACTTTTCACATCTTTTTGTAATTGTAACTATAAATTTTTTAATATCATGTACTCCTCGAACAAAAACCCAACATCTCCATCTATGAATTCTTTATGGGTATCTTAAATAATAAAATTAAAAATAATAATAAAATATTATGTGAGTTTTTCAATTGAGAAATTTTTGTGTGAAATTCCCATATTTTACTAAACATGAATGAAATGTAGTCCTCTAATATTTTATTTTATCGTGGCTTTAAGTAACTCCCTTTCTAAAACATGAAACACGATTCTGTCCAAATGCCGACCTCCAAAAATTAATATCTGACTTCGGTTTAGATCCCTGATTTGTATTAAAAAACTGTATATAAATTTATACTATAAAGAAATTGAATTGTTTTTGTATAATGGTTTCGTATCTTGTGCCTCCTCATTAAATGTGATGGGCAAAGAGATACGATCTTCGTGACTATCTTCGGTGACTAGGGATTCGGAATACAATTATCTAAAGAACTAATCTTCTATTTTCAGAGTTTTGTAGTATAATATGATAACCCTACTTTTTTATATTAAAGGCTGAAACTAAATTAAACAAGAAAAAAGCAAGTGCAATTTTCAACACCTCAAATCCAGAATCCGAAATTGCGGGTAAAATAGTAATATTCTGTACCTAAATTATGTCAAAAATTGACCACAACAACAAAAAAAATAATCAGCGTCAGAAAACTCACGTGCCGTGCTTAACCGGACACCGACACGTCGGCATCATCCTCAATCGTATTTTAGCAGCAGTGTCGGTGAACCGGTTCAGCACAAACTCACGTTGTTTCAACTTTCAACTTTCAAATTTCCACCAAAACAAAAGCACATCATCACATGAGATTTTGACTCAAAGCTTATCTCTTGCAGTCATAACTTATAACTTATATAAACCTAACAAATTATTCGTCGCAAAAAAAAAAAAAAAAAAAAATTTANAAAAAAAAAAAAATTTAATTTCAATATACTTTTGGAAAATCTGAAACAATTTAAGTAATATATCAAGCGAGTGATTTATGGCACATTTATGTTTAACATTGAAAAAGAAAAAAAGTTATTCCCTTTATACAACAAAGTCTCCAAATTTGAAATTGTATCTCTAAAAATTGCAGATTTTTTGCAGGTAAATGTTCTGAAATCTGAATGGTCTCGCCTGAGGCGTCGCATTTCCAATCATCTCCGATGGCTAAATACGCCGGAGCAAGAACCAGACCGGTCATCTGTTTCTCCGACGTAGTTCTCTTCCTCGGCGGAGCTTTCATGTCTCTTATTCTCGTCTGGTCTTTCTTCTCCTTCTCCTCAATTCCCCCAAATCTCAGCTTCTCCGGCGTCAAAACCGACGAATCCACCAAATGCTCTCGTGGAATCGATATGCGGTACGATCCAACCGACCCGGTTTTCTACGACGACCCGGATCTAACTTACACAATCGAGAAACCGGTTAAGGGCTGGGACGAGAAACGAAGACGGTGGTTAGAGCTACACCCGTCGTTTATCCCCGGAGCTGAAAACCGGACGGTTATGGTAACCGGGTCACAATCCGGACCCTGTAAAAACCCGATCGGAGATCATCTATTGCTCCGATTCTTCAAAAACAAAGTCGATTACTGTCGAATCCATGGCCACGACATCTTCTACAGCAACGCGCTTCTTCACCCGAAGATGAATTCGTATTGGGCGAAACTTCCGGCGGTTAAATCGGCGATGATTGCTCATCCGGAGGCGGAATGGATCTGGTGGGTTGATTCCGACGCTCTTTTCACCGACATGGATTTTACTCCGCCGTTTCGCCGTTACCGTAACCATAACCTCGTCGTTCACGGCTGGCCTGGAGTGGTTTACAATGATCGGAGCTGGACGGCGTTAAACGCCGGCGTTTTCCTCATCAGGAACTGTCAGTGGTCGATGGAGCTGATCGACACGTGGACGAAGATGGGCCCAGTGAGTCCTGAGTACGCTAAGTGGGGACAGATCCAACGGTCGATATTTAAAGATAAGCTGTTTCCAGAGTCAGACGATCAGACGGCTCTGATTTATCTGCTGTTTAAACACAGAGAGGTGTATTATCCTAAGATATACCTCGAAGGAGAGTATTATTTCGAAGGGTATTGGTTAGAGATCGTACCGGGTTTAGCTAACGTGACGGAGCGGTATCTTGAGATGGAACGAGAAGACGCCACGTTGCGGAGGAGACACGCGGAGAAAGTGAGTGAACGATACGGTGCGTTTAGAGAGGAGAGGTTTTTGCGAGGAGAAAGAGGCGGGAAAGGGAGTCTACGGAGACCGTTTGTGACGCATTTCACGGGATGCCAGCCTTGTAGTGGGGACCATAATAAGATGTACGATGGTGACACGTGTTGGAATGGGATGATCAAAGCCATTAATTTCGCTGATAACCAAGTGATGCGTAGGTATGGTTTCGTACACTCGGATCTAGGCAAGACTACCCCTCTTCAACCTGTACCGTTCGATTATCCTGATGAGCCCTGGTGATTTTTAAAATTTTAAATTTTCCTCTATGTGGCTCTGTGTGTGTGTTAATGTTTATTTTGTTTTTGCTTTTAGATGTGCTTTTATAATTTTATGAATTTATTAAAATCCATGATTTGAGAGGTTTATAATGCGGAATCTTTTTGAATAATTTAATGACTATTGTAGGGTTATTTGAGATAAAGAAAACAATAATTTAGTTGTACTTTCTTTTCTTTTCCATAGAGTGGGATTCTCGATTTTTTGTCTTTTGTATTAGGTTCGATTAGTGACTTAAAACAGTAAGGATTTTTTAACGATAAGAAAGAACAGTAAATAGTTATTATAGAGTAGTTAAAAGATATAACAATTAGTGGTAAAAACAAAATTTAGTGTATCATTTTTGATACAACTAGTTAATATTATTTTTATGATAAGTTGAATCTCAAAGAGAAGAAAAAGATTGAATTTGATTTCTTTCAATCAGACCCAAACATTTATAAACAAGCCTACATTTTATGTGATGCACATTGCAAATCATATTGGGCCTCTAAAATCTTGGCCCAATATTGTGTTCTTCCGGCCATTCAACTCATTTTACTCATTGGAATTTTGGACATGCCGTCTATATTCACCAGATAAATCTTCAGAATTTATTTATTAAAATAATGATTTATAATTTTCTTCTACTATTCATTGGAAAAAAGAAATTAGTATATTCATATCCGCAAATTGATAGATTTGGATGGAGTTTATTATATAATAATAAAAAATATTAAAAATTCGTGTGGTGGATCCTTTTTATCAATAAAAATCGGTGAGGATCATTATCCGTATTTCAGTGAAGATATTTTATCTTGAAAACTCTTCCAAATATGAGAGAAAAACACATGTTAAACCAAAAAAAAAACTTGTTCCCATTGCTTTTCCACCTAACATTAAAAAAAAACAAAAAAAAAAAACATTTATTAGCACACCCACGTTGAAATTTCAATTCCATGAACCATCCCGTTACCAAAAACACACATTTTTTTTTTGCAAATAATTGCAGCAAAAAGTCAAAACCGAATAAGCCGCAAAAGAAGATCAAAATAAATTAAAAAAACGCTTGACCCACGCTTCAAAACGTAGACATATATACAACGCGCACACACACACATATAAATACGTGTACACACACAAGCCATCAAGATCAGACAACTTAGCTTAAAATCCTGAGCAATCTTTGTTGTGTATACACAGAAAGTTCTACAAAATCGCCATGGAAGCTACTTCACATCCATGTTTCTCTCAGAATTACAACTCCTCGCTCCATTCGACTCGAAAGCAAACTTCAAAGCCATGGAAAAGACCTGTAACAGGTTCGCTTCAACGAATGCATCCAAGAGTATACCGAGTCGAGCCTGTTAACTTCAAGGAGCTGGTTCAGAGGCTAACCGGTGCACAAGAGTCCCATGAGCCAAAAGTGGAACAAGTTCTAGTTGAGGCTAAGCCACTAAAGATCTCTGATGAAACAACAGCTAATGAGAATCCGTACGCGTATGATCTCTCACCATCATCATCTCGGTTCTGGGAAGCTTTCCCTCTTCTCAGTCCTGCAAATCTTTCAAGATGGTAGCCAAAACAAGAAAGCTTCATTCTTGACCATTTTTCCTGCAATTCTTGAAATTAGAGAGAGACCTGTAGTGACATTTGTTATGCTCGTTATCTCTTTCGATATCTCGCTAGAAAAGATTGTTATGTTATGTATACAAAGAGAGAAAAAAAACAAACTTGTTACTGTTACATTACAAAAACAAAAACAAACTTGTCCCTATTGATCCCAGTAGTTTCTTAGCTGCGACATGTGAAGGAGAAGCTCGTCTCTGCCTAAACCGGATACACTACTCGTCAAAATCCAAGGAGGATGTTGTTTAAAATTCCCTCTAATGATTTGTTGGAAAGCTTTGATGTTCTCATCAGGTCTTTTCCCTTTCGCAGCTTTCATTTTGTCGCATTTCGTAAACACAAAAGTCATCGGAACCTGAAACCAAACAAACGCAACGAAATCAAGAACTCCTCAAAAGCATACATACTGTGAATCACAAGAGCCAAAACTACTACATACATTGTTGCGACCAAGCCAATTTGCACAATCAAGATCGATCTTCTGAGGAGGAACACTTGCATCGATCAGAAGAAGCACACAAACAAGTGTATCTCTATTCAAGAAGTAACCTTTAGTAAACGCAGACCAATCCGTTTTCGCAGCATCCGAAACTTTAGCAAATCTGCAAAGATTCAAACACAAATCTTCAATATTTCCAATCGAAATTATCATCAAACAAGAACATTGCTTTTTGTGAGATTATATAAACATACATACCCATAACCAGGCAAATCCACAATGTACCAACTCTTATTCACCAAGAAGTGATTTATAAGCTGAGTCTTTCCTGTTTCAAACAAAAAAAAAAAATCGTAACTTTTCGATATCAAATTCGAGTCTCAAAGCTTTAAAAAATTGGATTGTTCCCAAAGCTTTTAAGAATTAGACCTGGTTTCTTGGAAGTGAGAGCAACTTCTTTCTTACGAACCAAACAATTGATAAGCGAAGATTTTCCGACATTAGAACGACCTAGAATCGCAATCTCAGGACGATCATCTTTAGGACAGTCTCTAGCTCGAGCACTGCTCTTGACGAATTCGACTTCTTTGATTTGGGAATGACCCGCGAAAGGTCCGATTACGATATTGGAGCCCGGAAGCACCGTATCATCAGTTAACTCCTCGATGTCTACACCAGGAGGCACGAACAAGACGGAGCGAGCGAATCGAGCCGCATCGGAAATCGAACGGTTCGTTGTCGTTGTTGTTGTATTGTTCGAAGCTGAGATTTGTGGAGTAGAGATGAAATTAGGAGTTCTGAAGAATCGGGTTGTGTGGAATTTGTGAGATTGGAAGTGTGAAGGTAGTAAAGGAGAGAGATTTCTCGTTAAGGATCGACATCGAAGTAGCACCATTTTTGGGCAGAGAGGTTTGTGTTTTGGGTTTAGAAATGAAGATAGGGTTTTTGAGTTTTAAGACCAGAGTGGTTCCCTGCTGTTTCAGTCGGAGGCTTCATTTTTTAATTTTTTTAAAGAGAAAAATGAAAAAAATATATTATAATTTAAAAAGATTCAACTATCTCATTAACCAGAAAATTTCCAAAATTAGCATTGATTTTGTTTTATTAGTCAAAATTAACATTATATTATGTAAAGTTTAATTTTAATTACGGTTTCATTCAATTCGATCATGTCTACGCTAATTTTGTGATTTTTCTGGTTAATGAGATAATTGAAATTGTTTTTTTTGTCAAATTGACTTAAATTTTCTTTAAATATTTAGTATCAAAGTGGTAGTATAAAATATGTAGTATCAAAGTGGTAGTATAAGATATTGGCCTAGAACTCCCATCACCGTTTAAAAAAAAAAAACTTTACGTACGTACGTTTCTAATTGTGCTATATCATGCACATCCGATGTCATAACTGTCATTATATAATCATCACAACAATAACAATCTTTGATGTTGTGTAATATGAGAGATACTAACTAAGAAGGATGACACACATATGTGAATTATGTAACCTTTTAGCAATAACTTGTTAGAAACAATTATAGTACAATTAGTGAAAAATCAAAGATTCTTCTTCTGCTTCTGGGTATAGATGTAATCAACATGAGCGACCAAACTCCTCCTCATCAAGCACTCTTCGTCGTTGGCACCACAATTCTCGTCTGCAACATCATCCAATTTTCCTTCTATCTTCTTTTCCTGCCAAATTAATCATACATTAGATAAAAGCGTCTTAAACTATTTGAATACCACGTTCAAATTCTTTATTAAACATATATTTGATATGTGTTCAAAGATGTTTGCGTTTAAATAGATTAGATATGTATCGAAATGGACTCATGGTATGCATGTAGATTCAAAACTAACCAGGTTACACGGTTTGGCCGGAACAACCGTAATAGAGGCAGAAAGGGCCGGATCGGGACGGGCGGTGCACATTAGCGAGGAGCAAAGGAGGAGAGCTATCGTAAGCAGGGCTGAGAAGTTTGCCATTTTTGTGATGGGTTTTCTTTTTCAGGTGAGAGAGATGCGTAAAAGGAGAGGACTTGATGAGTTTGGCTTCTTTGGAAACTCGATTTTTATAGCCAAATGTGGTCAAATCTATTTTTGTTTTTTTTTGTCATTTAATTATTCTTTATATAACCGAAAATGGGATATTATCCCACGTTGATAACCTCAAATCTTGTTTAATGAACTAAAAAAGAGAGTCTAATTATGGAGTTTGGTGGACTCATTTGACCGATAAGATTTGGAGTGGAAGAAAATTAATATTCTTCCACGCTTGTGCATAGTGTTAGTGGTGGAATGGGACCAAACCGATCGATAAGAAAATAAAATAAAAATATAGTCGCAACGTGTATGAAACGTGGGATGATAGAGTGATAATCCTCCACTTCTTAAAAGCACTCGAGTCCAAATTAATTTATTCAAAAGTTTATTACCGCCCACCTATCTTTTTTTTTTTTAACTCGAAATAAACTTCATTCAAATCTGAATACGGTTCATACAACTTTGTCTCTCTTCTTCCACAATTGGTATTAGCCAATGTGGGGTACTTTTACCGCGTCACCTATCTATATAAGCAAAATATCATTTGACCACAAATAAAAAAAATAATATATGTATATATGATATGTTATACACTTATTTGCGATAGCACCAAATCTATTTGAATCTCAGTTTTAGTTTATGTTTTCTATTTGCGCCTAGGTTCAAATACATTTGGTGCTATTGTGAATAAGCGTATGATTAGATTCAAAACTTATCAAAATAGTAAACACGAACAAACAATTTGTTTTGTTCGTTCAGAATCTTACCCTTAGCGTTGCGTCCCACACACGTATGGTGACTTGATGTTATCATCTGGTTTGGAACGCACCAAACTCAAAAGCGTGTTATTTGAGTATTTAATATTTTTATTTTTTTTTGACTAAATTGAGTATTTAATATTGATAGCATAAGTCGGTCTGTGACTTATATATCCTCTTCATATAACACCAAACTTGTTTTTTTTTGTCGATATAACACCAAACTATGTAACAGAAGAATTCACAATCATTAAAAAAATCATTTTGTCCATTCTTTTCTTCGTTTACTAAATATGGTTTCAGAATTAGGGTTTTTTTTTTGTTTTGCTATATTTTTAAGATCAAACACATAGTCTGAACATAAAATTATGGCATACGATGACATGAGTGAAATTATTTGATTTAATACAATAGTGCAAAATTTTGTTTATATAAGCTAGTATAGCTTTATTCTTATATGATAGCAAGCTTCATGAGGCTGGTTTAGCCTCGATATTCGGGTTTGAACCTTGTTGGATTGGTTCGGGAGTTAACCATGTAACCAGTCTATACCGTTGAGAAGAGACTGGCATGTTTGCAATTCAAGAGAACCCGAGGGATAGCTTAAAAGTGAGAAGGTTACATTTGATATGTGATTCACTTTTCAAAATAGAGTGGGAAGGTTACAAAGACACAGGACTGGAGTTAGAGAGTAAAATATATAATTCATTCCTTCTTTGTCTCTAGAACTCTATCTCTCTCTCTCCACAAAAAAAAAAAACTCATTGGAGCATAAAAATCAAATCAACAAACTTTATATCATTTTTTTTTTCTTTCTAGTCTAATGGCTTAAGGCCACCTTTTTTTTTCCCAGGCCTAAGGCCACTTTTAAACTCCAAATTCATCAGAATTCGAGCCCAAGCAAATTTAGGAACAAAACTTTAAAGATTGGTCACTAACCTTTACGCCAAAGAACATTTTAACAAATTTTATGTCAATGAAATACCTAAACTTTTACCTGATTTCAACTATTTTTAAGTAACTAGAACAATCAATATGATATTTTTAGAACAAATTGGGGTAGACTATAAATTATTTATTGACTAAAATGTTGATGTACTTGGAAGTTAGAAAATTTTGTTAGAACTTAGAATACATATATAGATTCACCTACTTATTTTATAATTGCAGCGGTTATATATTGCGGAATATTTGTTTCTTTTGTAATAAAAGCCGTTGTGATTATTGAAAATTAAAAGTTAATGTGGGAAGCATTGATACATCTTTATGGAAAAGTTTGATTTAACATGCTACCAAACCATATGATAAAAGTTTTCAAAATATATTTTCTGCTTTACTTTTGAGGGCTGCATGTGGCCGTTGCTATAGTTTTTTTCTCTTCTTAATTTTTTTTTTTTTTCTAATTTCGAATAAACTAACTAACCGAATAATACAATTTTAGAGTACAAAATCTATTTTAATCATGAATGTGTATGTGTTATTGGACTATAGCTATTTAATTAGTTTCAATCAGCTTTCTTCCTCATTACATTATTATATATTCTAGGAATTCCGTTTAGAATCTTTGTTACTTCGGAAAAGTCACTCGGAAATTTGCAAATTGCTTATTAAGATTGACAAAAAAGAAATTAAAAAATAACATATTGACAAAATATCAGTATTTATATTTAGAATCAATACTAATATTTTACCAAGTACCAACTAATGTGTGTGTTTCTCAAAGTTCCCATGAAAAAAAAAATAGAATATCACAATTATCAAAAGAAATAGAACATCTCAAACATTTTATGAAAAATAATTAGTTTCCATTTTCAAAGCATTAGGAAATAAAAAGTTGAATTTAGCTACTTTTACTGTATAACGTTTTGATTGAAATGCTTGTTCAGTTATTTCATATCAAATCCCATACACCACACTAATCAACGACACCATTTATAAATTTTAGCTTTGAATTTATTTATTTAACTTGCTTTTTTGTTTTCTTTTCTAAATCTAGATTTGAATGCATGGCGACAAATTAGATGAATGGACAACACATGTGTTAAATATGGACTGTTTCTTCATCACTAAGCTATATCAAACATTTGGTTAACAAAGTTTAATCGTATTTTATTTTCTTATAAATGAGCTATTGGTGTCCCACAAAATATTTTTCTACTTTTATTAAAGTTTGGTCTTCAAATGCTAACCCCACATAGTGCCACATGACTCAAAAGTTGTTTATACGGTATAAAATACGGCCGTACATCGTATTTTCAAAATGACTAAAATACCCATATCATTTTTCTTATAAATTCCAAGCTCCTACAATGCAATTCTTCCCTTTTCTCCTTCTCTTCTCTCTCATATTAATGAGCAAAAAAACGGTCATTATGATGTCTACTGTACCGGCCTTTTCCTTTTCTGAACCGGGTTTGGTTAACCAATTATCGGATTTCCAAACCGGATTTACTCCTTGGGATTTTGATTGCTCGGATCTCTTGTCTGTGATTCAGTCGTCTCTCGAACCGGTCATACCAAGTCCTTGTTCTGGTGAATCCGAAACCGGTTCCGTCAGAATTAATGCCGGTTTTCACGACATTAAAACCGGTTCTGATGAATCTTGTATCGGTTCCATCAAAACAACCTCTGGCTCCAATGATTCCGACTGTTTCCACGCCGTACCGAGTCCTCAATCGGATGAATTGGACTCGAACACCCGGAGAATCCGGATAAACGCCACGGATCATAACCGGAATACATTGAACCGGGTTGATTCGCAGATAACCGACGAACGTAAGAGGAAGCGGATGGAATCAAACCGAGAATCAGCGAAGCGGTCAAGGATGCGTAAACAGAGACACATTGAGAATTTAAGAGACGAAGTAAACCGGCTCGGTTTAGAGAACCGAGAACTCAAAAACCGGCTCCGAATCGTTCTGTACCACTTCGAACAGATCAGTACGGACAACAATCGGCTCTTGTCGGAACAAGAGATTCTCAGACAGAGATTCTCGGAGATGAGACAGATCTTAATTTTCAGAGAGCTTCAGAATCAGCAACAAAGGGGTCTTAAATCACCATTGATCATCGATCATCAAATGATATGAAAAAAAAAAATTAGAGAGAAAAAAATTCAGATCAAAGCGAACTTATTTATTTCTCTGTCTCTCTTTCGATCTCTCTGTGTAAATGAAAAAGAGTTGTTAGATAATGGACTTAATTTTGCTGTTGCGGTATCTTTGGGCCTTACGAGGCCCATTAGATTAATCTAAGTGGGCTAAAACAATTCGTGCCTACCTAATTCACTAATTTTACTCTAAATCATAATTAATCTACTTTCCAAGAATGTATATACCTTTGGAAATTAGAAAAATAAAATAGAAATATTTATGAACTTCCAAAAGTATCAAGTGAGATATTTATTCGGTAAGAATTGTCTTGTCTCGTGCAAGTGGTGTCTGGATCGTTCCACACATGCCACGTGTTATATAAATAAAATTAAAATAAACAAAAAACTTATGGACCATCCATAAATTGAGAAGGTTGGTCCTCCACTCTTTATAAACTATCAGAAATAAATTAAAAAAAACAAATAAAAAAAAAACAAAAAAAAAAATAAGAATGTAGCCATGTAGGGTTAGAGAGAGAAGGCAAAAAGTAGTTAAGGGACCCAAAAGTGGAGAAACAGAGCAAAAACTAAAGTGGGAGACAGTTGTTTTTGAAGAAGTGTTCCATGTCAAATCCACAAAACAATGTTGCCTCTTGTCTGCAACTAGGAAACCTCTTCATATCTTAACAAGAACTCACAATTCTATCTGATTACAAATGTTCAAAATTTTGTTAAGCGTTAATCGGATGTTTGTAGAAGTTCTAACGGTTAGACAACTAATCGAATTTTTCTTATCAATATTGTTGTCCATTGTTGTTTTATGTTTAATTAATGTAAAAACTATACTTTAAAGTGAATAATACAATCAAATACAATAAAATCAAGAATTTGATGGTTGAGTACCAATAAATCCATGGATTCAGAAATCAGAAAAGACGGAGAAGAAACATGTTTTTGAAGAAGACTAAGAAAAAAAAAACCCATCTCTCTTCTCATCTCTCCTTTAGTTTCTTCTGGCTTTTATATATAAAGAAAAACAACAACAATACACCAAGTAAGAAAAAAAACAGAAACAGAGAAACAGAGTGTTTTGCGTTTTGTTTTCGCCATCGTCCTAGTTTTTATCAAGTTTCACAGAGATGGAGCAGTACGAGAAGAGTTCATAAGCGTGGTCGGGCCAATCGGATCCTTTCCATCTCCGTTCTTGTTGTTCTCGCCAAGGACGGTGCTGCTACCCGAGCTGCTGTTAGAAAGAGAACCAAATGTCGACTTTTGCAAGACGCCCGTTGGTGAAGATCCAAACTTGGGACTGTTCGTCGTGCTGTTTAGCACCTCGCCGAGAGGACCTCCCATGGAGTTATTATTACCCCAGGAGATTGGTATCCAGTTATTTGCCTTTTTCGCAGGCTCAAGAAACTCGGTGTTGACGCCTAACCCCATGTGGATCGCAGGGTCAAACTCACGCGATAACCTTAAAGGCGAGAGAGCTAGTTTATCTTGAACAGGGGAAGATGGAGCCATGGGGATTGACATTGAGAGCTGAGTCCAATCCGATTTCAGCTCTTCAGGCCAAGAATCGACATTGTGGTGATTCCCTGAGTGCTTTGCTTGGTTGCTGAAGTCAAGATACGATCCAAAGCCTTTTGAGGAGTTCTCGTAGGAGGGTTGTTTATGCGACGACGGGTTAAGTAACGAATCAGAGGAGATGAGTCCGAACTCAAAAGGGTTATTGCCTTGTTTCGGATGAGATTCCTTCGGTTGTAAGTTCATCGTAGCAGGAAAAACCGAAGCTCTTCGAGAGTTTTGAACTCTGTCATTGCAACAAACAACCATTAAAGATTTGATATACTTTTGTGAGTAAATAGTTGATAAAAGCAAAGCCAAAAACATGGAATCCTAAGCCTCAATAAATAAGGAGTGGTCACAATCACAAAAGATGTAGTAATAATGTGTGGGTCTACTTACTCATAAGGCAAAGAAGAGAAAACAAAAGTAAAAAAAAAAAGGTATGAACATTAAAACTTAGGAATATGCAAACAAGTTATATCAAAAAGGAAACAAAAGATTTAAAACTTACTCACCTTTTAGCCAAAGAATCTGTCGAAGAAGGAGTGGCATGATGATGAGTTCCAACAACGGCGAGGCTATTGTTATTATCTGATCCACGCATCGTAGCAACCGTATTCGCCGCCGGTGCTACCTTGGATGCAGCGGTAGACGCGGCATTAGTATTGTGGCCATTTTGGCCTTCCACAGGCTTTCTTGAACGATGGCGGCCTCGGTTAATGTGTCGTTCACAGTACTTTTGATCGGGAACAGCATCCCTCGAGCACCGCCATTTCTTTCCATCTGTCCGGCGGCATCTCCCGGGCTCGGGATCCATGTTGCCGCCGGAAAAGCCCAGATGAAAAGAGCCCCATCCAACTACATAAACACACACAAAAATAATCTCTCAAGATCTCTAAAAACAACCATTGGACAGCAACATTCCCCCCCAAAAAGCAGGAATCTTTAATAAACCCACCACCAATCCATACAAGATATAATGTTTCATAAGCATAAAGTTGATTCTTGGCTAATGTTATGGCAGTAAAAAGGAATCAAACTATTGATCAAATATCCTAAAGTGCTTCTATTTGCAGCTAGAGAAACAATGCTTAATCAAAAGATAAAGAGGAGGAAGCTTACAAGAATTAGGAGGCAAGGATCCATAAGGGAAAAAGGATTTCTTGAGAGAGAGAAGCAAACTAGATGGCACAGGGACATTGGCTGTGATGTATTTGTAGATCAACGCCTGTTGCTCTAGCTCAGCCCATTGAGTCAATGAAAAAGGTCCTTTAACTCCTGTCAACAAGTTTCCATGCATGCTGCTTGTGTTCATCATTCCTCCTAAACCATATCCTGACACAAACACACAAAACCCAAAACCATATCCCAAGATTATCAAAATTTGACATAAACCCATTTCACTAAATCATCTCTAAGCAAAACCCATATAAGTGATTTTAAAATTTGACAAAACCCATTTCAGCAAAGAAAATATCTTTAGATTGAACAAATTGTTAAAAGAACAGGGTATTTCACTTAAACAATCTCTTATCAAAAAAAACATATGAAAAGCAACTATCTTTAAGTAAAAAAATAAACAGAGTATATTTTTTTTTAATTCAGACCTGAGTTTCTACAGTACTGAAGATAAGGCGAGACATCTGATTTGTCTGAAGCAGAGGAGAAGCTAAGCATATGTTCTTGTCTACGAGGATCCATAGAGGTAGATCTCAAGAGAGGTATGCCTTGATGAAACGATAGCGTTTTATTGGCTGCTACGGAGGAAGAAGAGAATCCATCTGTTGATGTTCTTGAAAGCTTGGAGCTTCTCCAGCAATCTTCACCGTCGAAACCGGATCTCTCTTGCTTGCTGCCGCCGAAACCAGATCCGAGTTCTGATTGACCTGGAGACCCGTTTTCATGACCCGAAACAGACCCTTGAACCCGAACTCCGAGATCCATAAAAATGGATGCAGAAGCGACAAAAAGAGAGCTAAATAATCACTTCGGAGATTTTTCCCATGGGAGGTAATCGCTTGAGCTCAGAGTGAAGGAGAGAGAGAGAGAGTGAAGGAGAGAGAGAGAGAGACAGAGGGAGAAGAAGGAGGCGATTTTTTTTTTCTTTATACTATAGATATATTTTTATTTTATTCTATTTATTAAACTTTTTGAAGGAAGGATATCTGTTTAAAATAAAACAAATAATAATATGTAATAATTGGGAGAGTGAGAGATGTCATATTAGCTTTGGGTGGAGACAAAGAATGGTACCGGAAACACAATCAAGGTCTAGGACATGTTACAACATATCTATTCATGTTTGTTTAAAAAAAAAATTTAAGAAAAATAATAATGAGATGTCTATCATTTATATTTATTTTCCAACTAATGGTTTGATTTTATTATTTTTATATATAAATATATATTTGGGAAATTAGATGTAATATTTGAACCCATATATTTATGGCTACTACTTTCGTGATATTAATTAAGGAAAATAATTAGTATAGTGGAAGCAACATGAACTTTTAAAGATAAAAGACATGTGGACACCACGTGAGACATGTCTCTACGACTCTATTTCAACTTCAAACCCTAAGAAAGGAATTTAATTTGCTTTTTTGCTTTTTGTAAAAACATCTTTGTAATATTTTAATCAACGAAATGACCTCACAGTTTTGTTTCTTTTTTTTTTGTCAACTACTTCACAGTTTTGTTAAAAGTTAAAAACCTTGGTTAGTTTTAGCAACCTCAAAAGTGAAAGTGTAACTATTGGTATTGGTTCAAGTTAAAACCATTTGAAATGTTCAAAAAAAACAGTTAAAACCATTTGTCAAAAACTGAACCGAATAATAGACAAAACCGGTTTTATTTTTTTCCGTATCCAAATTAAATTATAGTTTAAACAAGAACATAAAAATGGTTTATCAAAGAATTCTAAAATTTATCTGTATAATATTTTTTATGTAAATTTTGTATCATCAGTTTCGATTTATAAATTTTGATGATATTAAGTAAATCTTGAAAAGAAAACAAGACATAACATAAAAGAACAAAAACCCCTTAAAATTTCAATATTTTTTTCAAAAGTATCAATTCAATTAGAAAGCCTAAATTATCGAGGCGGTGCAGGTGTCTCTAAAATTTGTTATGATATACAGTTTAATGCATTTTTACCAAACGTTGCAAAGGAAAGAAAGGGTATACTTGAAGTGAGATTTTAGTATTGAAAAAGGTTAGAGATTTGTCCTATTGAAATAAATATAGTATTGAGTGGAGTATCAAATATCTATCAGATTTCACGTGGTTCTAATTATATATTTGGACCTTCTATTTGGTCTTCTCCAGTGTACCCCAGGATTTTAGTTACATGGGCCATTATGTTCTTCATTCTATCTCTTGGGTTATATAGAATTTTTCTATTTTTCTTTTAAATGAAGTTATGTAACATATACATCTTCGCTAGTGAAAATATCGACGAAGTTATGAGCATCTGATTTATAATATTCTTTAGTTTGGTACAGTATATGTTTCATGATATATTTAATGTTTCTTTTATGCCACAATATTTGGAATAAGGGTTGTTTACACTAAGACACCCTTTTAGAAAAGTAATAACAGTTTAACATTTTTTAGAATTAGTAGGCATTTTATAGTGGTTTTTTTACTGTTTATTTTTCATAATACCAAAACTATCTTTCTAGATTTTTAAAAATGCGCATGGACACATGTTCGTGGACAGATCGCTATGGACAAAAAAGTTTTGTTACGAATCTATTTTAAAAATATGTAATCTATATGGACAAAGTAAAATGGACAGGTTAAAATGGACATGATTTTATGGTTATGTATCTCCCAAAAATAAACAACAAAGTAATGTAGTTATGAACATGGACATGCTATAATGGACAAAACTAGATAGTTTTAGGACAAAAATGTGTTGCTGAAAACTAAAAGAAAACTTTTGAGATGAATAATGGATAAAGTTATGGACAAGTTGTATGGATGGTGAGTAGTGGATGATATGGTATGGATGATATATGAGCACGATGGATTAAACATTGTGGACAGTCATGTATTTGATCCAAATACCCAATTCATAAATTAATTTTTAATTATTTGACAAAAATCATAAATTTGATAAATTGAGATTAAATTTAAAGACCGATAATTAATGTTAATTTGTGTCTATGATAATATGTCCATAAATAAATTATCATGGACAAAATAAACAGCAAACACATTTTCAATATAGTTTTTCGTGAACAAATATTTGTGGACAGTTATTTGTGGACAGTTATTTGTGGACAGTTATTTGTAGACAGTTATTTGTGGACAGTGTTTGGGTTCGTGGATAGTGTTGATCTATATCCATATGTACCATTCACACATAGTTTATTCTCGTCCACGCGTAGTTTAATCCTATCCACGCTGTAAACCTGTCCACATATATTAATCCATATCCACATATATCATTCATACCCAGTTTACTCCTATCCACGCGTAGTTTAATCCTATCCACGCTCAATTTTTACATACATGTCCACATATATCATCCACGATCGGTTTATTCCATCTATACCCAGTTTTATCCTCATCCATATCTAATTTCTACATATCCATCCAAATTTAACTTATTTCTGTCCACAAAATTTTATCTATATGTAATTAAAATATACTAAAATGGATATCAAAAGATAGAAAAAAAATTATAATTCAAATTATGAAAAAAAAATATTTTTTTTTGTTACATTCTAAATATATAAAATGAGAAAAAAGAAAAAAAGAGAATGTGTGAATAAAAAGAAAAAGAGAGATGATCGAAGAAAAAGAAAGAGAAAGAGAGGTAATTTTTATAGTTGAGGGTAGAATAAGTTTTTGTATAATAGAAAATATGTGAAGAATGAAAAATGTGTTAGAGTGTAATAAATTGGTGAAAAAGTATGTGTGAGTGTAAATATCTCTTGGAATAATGGGACTCAAATTCGGGTTCCCCGTCATTGAATAAATCTCATTCTATTTCGTTGGAGAAGTAATTAATCTATGTCCTACGAATATATTTTTGAGCGAGAGCACTCCCAATCTTTGGATAAAAATATATTACGGCGATTGTTAAATCAGTCTTATAAGATAAAATAATAGTTGACAAAAAAAAAGATATAATAATCTATATCCAACTCAAATCCAACATGATGTAAGAATTCACCGGTCTGTAAACACAGTTTAGCAAGCGTTAAATCTTGATCGAATTTCAAGTTCACTAGCAACGAATTTGAAAAATAAAATTTCCATGATACATAAAAAATCATTTGTTTTTCAACATTTAGATAATACGCATAAATTTGTATAACAACTTTAATTGATAAATTAGATGTTTATGCAAAAAAAAAAATATGTTGCAGAGAAAAATCACTCGTCTTATCACAGTTAAAATAAAATAGTGTAAAATCATTCATAATGCCTAAAATCATCTTATTCACTTAGGCAAAAAATTGGCTTATCATATATTTAAACATTTTGATTTCTATTGTCATTTCTTCAAAATACTCATAAGAAAACTATGATTATTTTCCTTTTTCAAAAAAAAAAAAACTATGATTATTTTCGTTTATGATATAATACGCATCCAATGCATCAAGTAGAAATTAATTCGAGAGAGAATGTATTAGAAGTAGAAGTGTAGAACTACTTACAATTCAACTAAGAGCATCTATGTTAGCTAAGAGACTTACAATTCAACGAAGAACATCTATGCTAGCTAAGAGACTTCAATGTCCAAAAAGGAGACAAATTTACAAGTGGTGCGCATGCGACATCTTAAAATATAGAAAATATATTTACTATCCCGAACTTAATTACGTATTATTTAATTGTAATGAATAAATTATCTAGTTTTTTTTTTTTTCCAAAAACTACAACCTATTTCTCCTGTGTTAAACCTTAACTGTTTCGGAAAAAAAAAATCGTTTTCAATTTTAAATCATGATCTCTCTGAACTCAATAAAACAAACCATCGATCAAAACATTGTTAATCAAACGCTAAATGACAATTTTTTAACAAAACAAATGTTAATCAAACGCTAAATGGTAGTTGTTTTTTCATATTAAAAAAATATATACCAAGCAAAATAAATCAGATTTTTTGGGTCAAAATCATTAAAAACCCATAATAATTTAAGACATATAACATAGTAATTTTTAATCAAAACATAGTTAAATCAGATTTTTCTTCTGATAATTTGGAGAATAAATTGACTGGCGCATTTTTATTGGTTTTAAAAGTACCAAGCTTGAAAGTGTAAATTATTGGAATATTCTCTGGGTTATATATACAATAGCAATAATAAACTGTATTGGTGTCGATGCTAGTTCAGTAGGCACCAACAAACATGATCGTTTTTTAAATATAATTTTTGTTTATGTTAACGATGACATACGATTAACAAAATCTACACCTGCAAAATTTGATAATGTATATCGACGAAATGCACTATTTAATTTATCTTATAGATATAAGAGCTAAAATAATATGTTTTTTTTTTGCTAATATCTAAAATATTATATGATCTGGTTATTAATATAAGAGCTAAAATAATGACAGTGGCCGAATAGAATTAGCTTCCTTGATGAGAGAGCTATCGCTATTAGCCGTTAGTTATTATTTGTGGAGTGCATTTATTGAAGCCCTTAAACAAGGGGAAAAACCATACACGAACGAGTAATTACTTTTTTTTTTTTTTTTTTTACGAACGTGAAATTACATGCATGTATCTACTCATTTTAGAGTTATTCATTTTACGAAATAGCATTATATAAATCACGACCTATAGAACTGAATCAACTAACTTCGAGACGATCTCTTACAAATGTCTATGTACATCTCCATAATGAGTGACCAATTTTCTCCATTTTTTCTTGATAAGTTCATTGTTCCAAAAGATCGATAAGTTTTCGTATTTTTGTTTTTGTTTTTATCTTATATTATATGGTCTTTCAACAGATCAATTGGTTTGGAATATTAAAGATCGAGATGTTATTCATTCTTTTGTGTAAGTTTCACGGTGCCGATTTGGTTCGAAGTCTCGGGTTTCTAATTTAGTCTTTATATATTGAAAGAAAAAACTATGAAAGATCATACAATTAGGCTGATTACCAATTCAAACGTCATCACTTTCCCCGTTAAAATTGTATTTTACACTTTTTTAACATATATTTCCTAAATCTCAAAAAGCATTGAGACGTAATCACACAAAAAGACATTGGAAATAAGAAAAAAAAGAACATGATAGGTAAAAAGGTAATTTAAGAAGGTAGATTGTGGTGTACAAGTAAAGTAGATCACGTTCAAGTTCATTGGTTGTCGTGGTCACGTGGGACCCACAGACAATGTCCACATGACACGTGAGGTTTGAATGTTTGATAGGGAATAGGGTCTTAGGGTTAGACTTTAAAGTTTAAACTAGACCTACGGGTCTTGTGTGTGGAGGCTAGAGGTCCGGTTTTAGGACTTTGGTTTGGGTTTGGTCAAAGGCTTAGATTCTAAGCTCGAAGATCGTTCATTTCTTTTATGGTTATAGGTCTAGTGTTGAAAAGAAACGTGCTTTGTAGAAATCGAATCAAAATCAATTTATGTTATTTTTATGTACTTTTATAATTTAATATTTCCTATATTTTATTTTAATTGATGTTTTAGTTAAAAAAAATTATTTCAATTTAATTGATGTTTTATATTTCCAATACAAAATTAAATTTCATTTAATTTTTTTTATCAATAGTATTTTGTAGTTTTTTTTATTATTGGTTGAATCGGTTTAAATTAGATAATAAATGATGTTTTTTGTATAAAAAAAATTAAAAAATTATGAATTTATGTGATTTTTTTAATTTGTGTGTCCAAACCTTAAAAATTAACTAATATGAAATAGAGGGAGTAGTATAATCCTATGTGAAAACATTTATTTTCTTGAGAGATTAGTTGTTGAGTTTTTTTTTTTTTAACCTAAACAATTAGTTGTTGAGTTACACAACCAAATTTGAGAGATTATGTTCCACAACTTAATAGACCATATACTTATAAAGATACAAACTAGACATCAACCAAAAAAAATAGAAATTAATTAGACCAACCGATTTTTTTTTTTTTACATTGAATGGTCTTGCTCTCTGCATTTAACACATTGATTTTTCTTTTCAAAATACGTGATGGTTTTTCTAGTTAAGATTACTAATTTCCGAGACGAAGATACGGAGGAATTGAATTTAATTTTCATAAATTTCAATACTTTATTCTTGATATAGTAAAAAGGGGAAGCAAATTTGTTGTGTTTGCAGGTAGGAAACATGTATTAATTGGTCCACATAATTGAGTTTTTTTTTTTTCATCAAAAACTATATACTACTATAAATTAATAAAACTAGAATAAATTTACCGTTAATATATAAAAAAATGCGTCAATTTAATAAAACAAAACAAAAGAGGAGAAAAAGAAACATAACCTTTATATTGAAAACGAAGTATCGTTAGTTTCTATAGTTAACTGAAGATTTGGATCGCTAGCCATGGTTGAGTTTGAAACACAAAATCACGAAGTGGTAGTGGAAAAAATGACGACTCAAGTTTACTCAAAGGATGAAGATTTAATCTCCATTGCCACCAGGAACCTGCATATACATCTTTCTCTTCTTTTTTTTTTTTTTTTGCTAAAACATCTTTCTCTTCTTTTTACTCTAAGTTCGAATCTTTTTTTTTTGTCAAAATAATTTGGAAATCAAAATCAGAAGTGTAGAGTTTATCTAGAAAATATCATACAAATATAATCTTAATACTTTGGCCAAAAAATAATATGTCTTTGAATTAAGATACAAACAAAAAATAGTACGACCATGACATTTTTTTTTGTTTGCTAAGAATACGACCATGACATGAGCACTATTTGGTGTCATTCATAATGCTTTTTTATGTAAAAAATATATGATGTACTCCGTTTTTACGTGTTTTTATCGTTTGTTTTTGATTCTTTTATCAAGTCAAAATGTGTTTTTAGAGTCTTTTAGTCATTTATCGAGTCTTTGCAAGTTTTAGATCGCTTTGGATGAAAAGGAGTCATTTTGNAGTTTTAGATCGCTTTGGATGAAAAGGAGTCATTTTGGGTGCAAACGAACATATGTAGATGCAGAGTAGTGCAGAAGGGTCAAACGTTTGGCATTCGTTGAAGGGGT
>OVAY01000966.1:0-35874 GCA_900406395.1 Kernera saxatilis
GGGAAAATACGATTTTACGGTTTTGGCGGAAAAATGTGTTTTTGCGGTTTTGGCAGGAAAATACGATTTTGCGGTTTTGGCGGGAAAATACGATTTTGTGGTTTTGGCAAGAAAATGCGATTTTACGATTTTATAGTTTTTGGAAAATGATATTTTACAATTTTTTNATTTTACGATTTTATAGTTTTTGGAAAATGATATTTTACAATTTTTTGTTTTGTTTTTGTAAGAGTATTTTTGTCTTTTTAAATTTTTAGATTTATTGGATGCATCTCCAAGACTCATCCGGATGAAGATGCATCGATTTAGCTCATCCATATAAGTTTTGAAAATTAGTGTAAATTTTTAAAATTCATTTAGATGATCCATCTGGATGATGTTCGAATTTGACACTAAACGAACATCAAAAAGCATATTCATCCAGATGGACCATCTGGATGAACAAACGAACATGTTTTAATTATATACTAGTGTTTTACTCTTGCTAAACACGAAATAAAAAATATTTTAGAAATTACAATAAATACTAAAACCTAATATATACCGTTTATTATTAAATTATGAGAGTGTGCTTCAAGGTAAAGTTTTATTTTTAGTGCTAAATTAATAAATTATAGAAAGTAGTAAAGATTTGAAAGTGTTTTTACGAAAATATGACAAAATTGTACATTTTGATATTTTGTCAAAAGAAAATATTAATATATGGTAAATTGACAAACATTTATATTTTTATAGGAGTTTCTTTAAATGACTTCTGAATTATTTATATTAAAACGACAAAATGATCCTTTTTCTTTTATTTTTATATATTCTAACTCCTGAACTATTTATTACATCACCATATTTTTGCCGGTTATTTAAACTTTTTAACCTTTTAGTGGCCTCCCAACGGCTAGTTTATTTAACTGGAATTGAAAAATACAAACCTCAAAATAGAGCCAATTCAACAAATAGATCACTAGAACCAGATTTATAATCAGAGAACATGGAGAAAAGGTTGGATTACACTAGGATTCAGAGAAGCAAAATCGAGCAATTCTCTATCTTGTTCAAAAAGCTTCATCTCTTGTTCATTCAGATTCACCCAAGCTTCAATTCCACCAGCTTCTTTCGTGTCGAGAAGCGCCACGATGTTCTTCTGCATAACCGTAGGAAACCCAAACCAAACCGGTTTTCCCCAACCGAAATCGGTTTCGTACAAACCGAACCGACAAGCACTCGAGACGATGTAGAAATCGAACTCTCCACTTGCAATCATATCTCCTGCTTCTTTCTGGTAGCTACAGATGATCTCTGTTGCATTTGGGTTTCCTACAAGCTTCGGTATATGGTTATCTCGAAACCTCTGTTTCGCTTTTCGGATTTCGGAAACCAAAGTTTGAAGCTTTGTCTGGCTTTTTCCTTCCTCTGCTTTTGCTGCAAAGTAGCTCACGAGATTCCCAATTGAGTTCTCTGTGAATGGTGGAGAGACACGAGAGCGTAGACTCGCGGAGTTTGCGAGAATCGATGGTTTCGATTCTCCAGAAACAGTTCTTGTAGCTTTCATTGCAGATTTCCATATAAGAGCTGAAACAGCTTCAACTCTTGTGGGTTGATTCACTTCAAAGCTTGAAGCTTTCGCTTGCAGAGCTTGAATACTCGAAGAATCGAATACGAATCTCTTCGAAAGAGTCTGATTCATCATGATCTCTGGCTCAATGACAGGTGCAGGAGAAGTCTCAGAGAAGTTTCCAGGTGGGAAGGTCTTGACAGTGTCGAAAACCGGAAATCCAACGGTTTTCATCGATCCTCGAGACGAAATTGCAGCCCAGCTCTTCATGAATAAACCGATGGAAGTTGCGTCTGCGAGTTTATGGGAGATACAAACTCCTAACGCCATGCTTCCACATTCAAAGAAACTCGCTTGAGCAAGAAGCAGTTTGGTTCTTGTCTCTACGGAATCAACTGATGTAGGAATCAGTTGTTGCAAGCTGTCTGAAGAGAGCTCTTGTAAGAGACTCGAAAGCGGGGAATTGACTTCTGCTTCAAGGAAATCAGTGCCCGAGTCGTTACAATCGATGCTTATGTTGCCTTTGAGCCGTCCAGCGAGAGGGTAGAAGTGCGTTAAAGTCTCGGATAATGACTTCTTCAGCTTCTGCAATTGCTCAGTTGGTTTGATTCTGTTGTTACCCGAATAGAAGAAAACTATAGAACCAAATATTGTTGGACCGAGCTGTTCTAAAAGAGAGAGTTTAAAGTTCTTTAAGTGGTATGGAGTTGGAGATGATGGCTTGATGACGTCTCTGGAGATCACATCAACTCTCATATGACTTTTCTGGTGAAACCTTCTGAAGAAAAACCGAGCAAGAGTCATCGCAGAGAGTTTTTTCTATGGTTTTTGTTTTAGGTGGTGTTGTTAGATGAAGAAGAAGAAACCTGTTATAACAGAGCTTTTTAACAGACAAAATCCAAAGATTCTTGCAGGAAAATGTCAATAGATCCTGTGTACACTAAAGGACAAAACTTTTTCCCAGATTGAGATCATCACAGATCATTTTATTATTATAGCAATCTCTTTCACCTAAACTAAGCGACTTCAGACAATAGAAAATTCGTGTTTTCTAGAAGATGTTTACATGAAAAGAAGTATACAGACAAATCAAGAACTGAAAGAGGACAAACATCTGGCTAAAAATCTCTCACACTGTTTAACGAAACCAGAGACTTGAAGCAAGCAAGCAAGTAAATTGTATATACCTTTCAGGCGTAAAGACCAGGGAAAACAAAACATAAACCGATTTTTTTTTAATCGCGTAAATGCAGAAAAACTCTTACTTCGCCATTGATGTGTGTCCCTTTGAAGCAACAATCTCCTCTAGCTGTCTCCAGGTTTCTCCGTTCTTCTTCTTGGTGTCCTCTGCATTTTGCTGATCTTCTTGAAACTTGCGCAAACATTCTTCGAATAATTCTGGATTTGTATCAGACAAAACCTTAAGAACATTCTCGGTCAAGTTCTTCACAGCCTGATTCCAATGGCTACTACCGTTTTTCTCCAAAGCAGGAAACACTATCGGTAGAATGATTCTACTGTTCTGTCTCACCAAATTACTGACATGATCATTGTTCCATAAGTATAAAGCCCGTTCCGCTACCTAAACACACACAAGCAGTAAAATTCAAGACTCTTAACAAATGGTAAGTGAAACTAAGAATCTCAAACTAACTTTTACCTGAAAGTGAGAACTGCTCAAGCACTGAGCAATTTGGCGAGAGAGCGGAATCATACACCGTTCAAACTCTGTTAATTGAGTTGCTTCTAATATCTCCTCCAGTTCATTCAAGAACATGATTTCTTTGGAGCTATTAGTGACCGGCCAGTACTTCAACAACCCTCTAATAACGGTATCAGCGAGCTTACAATCTTTCTCAACAAACTGTAAAACGCAGTACGAAAGCTGTTGGTGATAGTTCGGTAAGCATTTCAGTTTGTGTAGAGGAACCAAGACTCTAGTAAGGAAGAGCTTGTGTTCTTCCTTGAGAGGTAAAGCGAATCCATTGATGATGGATCCTAAAACTTCAAGAAACTCGGCGATTCCCGAGTGTTTCCCGGTCTCAAATATAAAATCATACAAGATGTTGTTCATTGTTTTCCTGATGAACGGACGATGAACCATAAACCTCCCGTAGATCCGGTGAAGTATTGTTTTCAGATACTCTCTTTCCCTCGGATCTTCAGAATCGAACAAATCCAGTAGCTTGAGAACGAATGTATGGTCGATGTATTTCTTGGATATCTTCGCGTCTGTGTTGGGAGATGCAACGATTCTTAGAAGGAACTCGTAAACAATCTGCAAGTGAGGCCAAGAAGGATTCAAAGATCCTTCTTCTTCTTCCAAATCTGATGCTTCTGGAGTTTTGTTCTTCCATTGTTGATGAGGATTACTAAAGAGATTAGCCGAAATCATCTTCGTAGCTTCTTGAATAACTGATTCAGGAAATTTGCCATTACCTGAAGAGATGACATAATCCACAACTTCAAGAAGTGTTTGCCTTTTGATCTCTTTCTCTTTCAGGTTTTGTTGAGGCTCGGCGACGAAATCAAACACTACGCAGCATAGTCTAAGCTTCTTAAGAAACAGTTCTTGCTTCTCGGAGATCGCAACATCTCTCAACCTTGGCAATACCTCAACAGAAACACAATCCAGATTCTCCCCATTTGATGATCTCTGGCTTGGAACTTCATCACCTTGATTGTTATCTGGAGTTTGGGACTCCCCATTATCCCAAAACTTAGCGGAAGGTTTCTTAGGAAGCTTCCCAAGTATCTGCTTAAACATCTTCTCAAGCTTCCGATCTATGAGTCAAACTTCAATTTCCAAACGAGTAAACTCGGATCAGATTCTTAAGTTTCCATCACTTTAAAGCAAAAATCAGATCTCAAAAACCCGAAAATTCGATTGAAAAAGTATACTGCACTACTCCTAAGATCATCTCACCACGCATAAGAACAACTCTTGTGAACATCTCTTATTGACTAGATCTCGATTTGATTAATCTTCCAGACAAAGCAAAAGAAGAAAGCAGACAAAAACCATAGCCCAGAGCAAAAAGGAACTAGCTTTTCATCATGAATCAAGCGCGTCTGGACCCAGAAAGCAAGATCTGGATTCATGAATCATACATAAAAAGAAGTAGAAGAACTTGGGTTTGACCCCAAGTAATCTAAACAATCAAAGTACCACGAAGAAGAAGAAGAAGAAGAAGAAGAAGAAGATGACGAAGAAGGGTTTAGCTTTTCATAGCTATTGCTTCGTTGGCATCTGGAGAGAGAAAAATAAATGGATAGAGATTAGAGATTAGAGGAGAGAGAGAAAGAGAGGATGGTGACTGAGAGAAGACCGAATGACCAGAGAAAATTTTCACTGTCTGAACAGGGAACAGCATGTCGACAACGTTTAAGTCATAACCCGAAACTTAAAAACCAATGAACTAAAAGATTTAAATCCAATCACTGAACCAATCTCGATTATGAATATTCATTAGGTGTTTATCTTTTGAGAGTTCCAAGAGTTGTGGAGTTCGTAAACAAATCCACAAACCCCCCAAAACTGAAACCAAAGATTTTATAGTCTATGAATCTCTCTGAGTTTCTGTTTTAAACCAAAAAATTGGCCAATACAAGGAAATTAACGAGAAGATTATCAACAAAATGTTCCTCTTTGTTTCATAAAGTCACGATCTTTTTTTTCTCTGATTTTGAAGAAATTATACAAAAGAAAAATCCAAAAGGGAAGGTATTTAATACAACCAACAAACTGATTCTTTAGCGTGGCAAACCCTAAAGCTGCAATTTTGCAGGTATCGAAGCAGAAGATGAATGAATCAGACAGTCTCAAGACAGAAGAACATGAGATCGGACAATGTAGCAAAAAAACCCATTAACAAGCTTAAACGAACAGGAAGATTTTAGAGGAAACGAGAACAAAAATAATAATGGAAATCACAAAACGGGAACAATCTTACATCCGGAGTTTCCTTTCCTTCAACGAAGAGACCAATATCGAAACTTTTCTCCAATGCTTCTCCTGAATTAATATCAGAAGTATCTGAGGACATTCGAAATTCCAATCGAAGACACGAAAGCTCTCACTTTTTCTTCTCTACAGCTCTAGCTTTACGAAGCCTTTCGCACCCCGAGTTCTTCCAAACGTTTCCAAGTGGCTTCACGTTTTGCTTCGGTTTCAGCTTGCTTTGATTCATCTTCCTTGAACTTCGCAAGACATTCCTTGAACAAGTCAGGGTCAAGGTCGTGAAATATCTTTCGCACGTTCAGTGTCAAGCTATGAACAGCTTGGTTCCAGTGATTCTGAGCGTTTCTCTCCAACGCAGGGAATATAATTGGAAGAATGACTTTGCGGCTCTGCATTATCAGATTCTCGATGTGATTGTTGTTCCATAAGAATAAAGCTCTCTCTGCAACCTGCAAAAACCAGAAAGATGCATGTAATAGACTGAAACAAAGATTGAAGCTTTGGTCACAACTCACTAGAAACTGAACCTACTAGACTTATATGAAATGAACAACCTTTTTCCTGTGGAAGATCATATACAGCTTAGCCAAAAGGGATACCTCTCAACGTGAAATACTTTCCATTTCTATAACTTTCTATCCAACACTAGCCTTAATACATTGATTTATCTAAGGAACATAAAATACTTCCATTACTGCAAACCCAACTCTTCCATTGGATCTTTTGATATAACAGTCAGTTAGGCTAAAACGGTTTCTAGTAGCTGGTAACATATATACACAGGCGAAACGCTAATACAGTTAAGTATGTCGAACGATATGGCCTAGCGAATGAGAGGCGCAACCAACACTAACATCAACAGCATTTTTTCAGGAAATTGTCAAAGCAACGGGATTACGTGTGAAAACAAATGGTGGGGTGCTATAATTTGAGAAAGAATATAGAATTACAGGTACCTGAAAATGCAGGCTGTTCAGACATCGAGCTATTTGGCGAAATAGTGGTACCATGCACCGTTGGAATTCTGGCGGCTGAGTTGCTTCGAGTACTTCCTCCAACTCATTCAGAAACATGACTTCTTTGGAACTATTTGTCACGGGCCAGTATTTCAACAACCCTCTTATAACCGTATCAGCAAGTTTGCAATCCTTTTCCACAAACTGTGTAATACAGTAAGACAATTGTTGATGATACATTTGCAAGCATTTCGGTTTGTGGAGAGGTATCAAAACTCGAACGAGGAAAACTTTGTGCTCTTCTTTCAAGGGAAGAGCAAATCCATTGATGATACTTCCCAAGATTTCTAGAAACTCAGCAATCCCGTTATGTTTCTCTGTCTCGAAAACAAACCGATAAAAGATATTGTTTATGGACTTCCTGATGAAAGGACGATGAACCATAAATTTACCATAGATCCGATGGAGAATGGTTTTCAGACAATCTCTTTCTCTAGGATCCTCGGAATCAAATAAATCCAGTAACCGCAGGACAAAAGATTGGTCTATGTATCTCTTAGCCAACTTGGTGTCAGTCTCAGGAGAAGCAACAAACCTCAAGAAAAGCTCATACACAAGCTGCAAATGAGGCCACGCAAGATCCATGGAAGGCTCTTCCTCCTCCAGGTCTAAGGCATCAATAACTTTATTTTCACGTGGTTGAGGATTTAGGGTTCTGAATATGTTAGCAGAGACCATCCGAACGACTTCTTGAATACCCACTTCACTAAACTTTCCATTTGCTGAATTCACATAGTCCACAAGCTCCAGCAATGTCTGCCTCTTAATCTCTTTTTCCTTGATGTTCTTTGTAGGATCCGTGAAATCAAACACTACACGGCACAAGTTCAATTTTTTTATGAACAAGTTTTGTTTTTCCGTGTTTGGAACATCTTTAAAACTCGGCAATGCTTCATACGGAGTGAATACTCCGTTGTTGTTGTTGTTGTTGTTCCCACTGCTCTTTAGATTCCCATCTTTAAAACCCGAGTCAGAAGCAGCGGATTTGCCGCCTGCTGGAGCGTTCTTAGTCTGCAAATTCCCTGATTTCCCGGTGCCATTGTCACTGCTTTTCGAAGTAGAGGCCCCGGAAGCATGAGATGAAGAAGAATGGCCACCGTGTTCACGTCCACGATGTTCGTTCTTTGAGGACTTTTTGTTGGGAAGCTTACTTAGAATCTGTTTCCACATACTTCTTTTTCTCAACACCAGAATTCAGATTCTCTAATCATTCCCCAAACAAGACCTAGAAGAACAAATCCTTCAATTTCAAACTGAGACTTCGTCTCTTCATCATCTGAGAAAAGAAAAAAAACACCATAAAAAACACGAAAAGCTCAAATCCTAGATCAGCCTATAACTTATAAACAGAAATCAAATCACGAACCTAAAAATTGGGAGAAATCCTTAACTTTCCCTGATTACAATAGCCAAAATTCGACTTTTCTCTTCTTCCTCAATCACGCCCTTTTGTACGAACTTTCAAAACAATCTATCAAAAAATCGAACTTTCGGCGATTCCAGTTCTGAAAACAATCGCAAACGAAATACAATCAAAGAAAGGAAACAAGAGAAAAGCTGCACATTTCCCACAAACATACCAAAAGAGAGAGGATTGATTTCAGACAATACAAACTTAGAGACTAAAAGGGCTTCGACAAAATAAGACGATTTCTGTACAAAATCGGAAAATTAAAAAAAGCAACAATAATAGGCGATGACACAAATTGAGGTCAACAGAAGATATACCCAGATGAGAAAAAGCGATTACAACGATGATGATAACAACATTCAAAGCTCTTCGGACCTCTTTCGTTTCGTTGTTGTTTGTTGACTTGAGAATTTTTTTTTTTTTCCCCTTTCCTTTGGAAGTATGAATTTTTTCTGCCTTTTTTTTTTCTCCCAAAGCGATGAATTTTCTGCTTTTTAAATTTCTGCTCTTTTTCTTTTTCTTTTCTTTTTATAAAATGTCATCTTCTCGTGATCCAGTTATATAATTCTTCCTTCCGATGGATGATCCAACGGTTTACGTTTGATCGATCAAACTTTTTTTTTATTCTTGACTTTTAAATTGATTTATTTGCTCCCTTTCTTTTAATAGTATTAATCAATTTCGTGCAGATGCTTCTCCTGGGCTGCCAAGTCTTACTTTTTGGTGCTTATGATTACGAATTTTGAAGCGGGCACTTAAACCCAAAATTTCAAGATTTGAGAGACGAATGTACTATGACGTCGTTGAAGTTTAGAGGTGTAAACGATGCCGTTTTATACCCGAGTGGAAACAAACCATGACCTTTCATGTGAGAGATACATATACCATCCTTTATGTTCTTGGATATAGAATTAGAAGTTGTATTTTTCTGTTTAGCTCAACATAGCACTTTAAATTAAAAACTCAAAATTCTAGCTCCTTTAGCAAAAACATATACAACCTGGTTTGCGGTCTTCCTCTAATTTCAAAAAAAATCTTCTCAATTTGGCCACTTTATCCTACCACCTTTTGTACATAGATTTGCTATATTGATCATTCTTTGTAGATTGTAATTGCATAGATAAGAAAAATCGAGTCGTGTTTAATCGTCTTGAAACCTATATTTGTTCCACGGTTTGTAGATTGTAATTGCATAGATAAGAAAAATTGGATTGACTTATGTCTTTTTATACAGAATTTCAGACATTTCTTTGATAGATAGTGAATTTCACTCTTTGATCCCTTATAGCTCTAGTGAACTCGCAAGACACCATAAACAGAATTTTAAATTTTCAGAAAATACAAAATGTAATCTAAAACAAATTCTATAGGAAAAAAACTTGCGGTGAGAGATGTAGAAAAAGTTTTTTATTATTATAATTCGGTATGGTTCTATCCGTCATAAGTCTAGCCCATCGAAAGCCCATATTCACCAAAGCCCATTAAATACTCTCTCCCTCTCTGTCTCTCATCACACTTCTGAGTTCTCTCTGTTTCTCTCTCTCCCTATCTTTCAACAGATAAACAATCACTTACGGTTGCTCTCTACCATGAGCTAGATTTAACCAGTACCTTATGGATTGGCCATGATAAAGCCAAATCCAAGACCTTTTGAGAAGCATGCATGACCATCTTCAACATCTTTTTAGATGTTACATTTAAATTTTAATCATCGTATAGTCTATAGATAGACTATTCTTAAGTTTGTGAACTACTGAATTTCCCCTATCAAACAAGAAGAATCAATATCATATATCGGATTGGGTATTCAATTATTTATTTATTTGACGTGTGACTCTTTTGTTGTTTAAACATTTCTCTAGCTTATATTATTCCATAAGCTATTGACCAAACAAATATCTTCTAAAAGCTAATTAATCGTTCTGATGTGTTCCTCGATCAATTTTTTTTTTATTTTTTTTTCATTTCCGAATATGTCACCAAGAAGAGAAGAATCGTGGAAGTTCATCTTTTGTCTATAATGTTCGAAGTTTATCATCTTCCACGAAGCATTCCTTATTAAAAACAGGTCTATATCAAACTTTACGTGTTGTTAAAACAAACATACATATTTGGGAAACATTCCTTTTTTTTCTTCTTATTAAACATGATTCTATAGATAGTTAGTTACCATTAACCAAGAACACATTCCTTTTATCTGATATCTGCTTTGCTTAGATGCTATAATTTAATTAGCCTTTATTCGTTGGTTTTATTTTTTTATTGTATTTAAGATATCTATCTACATAATATAATTATTTTTATTGCTATATCATCTGTATTCTCTTATTGTGAATCTGTATGGGTTTAAAGCAAAACATTATTTATTCCAACTTTCTATGAATAAATCTACCAAATAAATATGTCTCAAACTCATGGTACTATGTAGTTAATAAACATAAATAACAACCATTGATTTACAACGAGATTACCATCTCTTTATTGTAATAATGATGTGTTATAAAATATACACATAAAACAAAAAAAGGGAGTCTTATTACGTTTATTACGTTAATATATTTTATCATCACAAATATAAATTAAAAACTTCAGTTTCTTAAAAAGTAAAATGTACTAAAAATATCATTTAATTAATATGAAAGGTGTTTGTTGCTTAATTAGTTTGTTTTTGAAACATGTTTATAATTGTAATTCGTAAAACTATTTGATAAAATTATCAAATCAAGAAAAGAATCAGATATATATCCCAATTTGTCAACAGATCAAGTAGCGAGCAGAATGACAGAGACCTCTACGGACGACACGTGTTTACCTCCACAGAGACTTTGACAATTTCACCGTTACCCTAATCTTATCTCTTTCCTTTTTATTATGATTATTTTTTTTTCCTCCAGTTTTTTTTTTTTTTTCTCCCTCGTAAAATCTCGACCCCAAAAATAAAAATAAAAGGGAGATTTTCTCGCACAATTTTCTCGTCCTTTCCATCATTTTCTCTCTTGACTCGGTCGACGAATTTCACCAACCCGTTCTCTCTCTCTCTCTCTTTCTTCTTGAATCGAAATTGCTTCACCAAGAGGAAGAAACTTGCTGCGTTGTTTCCATTCCAATTCCAACTGTTAAGAATCTAGATTTCCCCAACAAAAGGAGATCTTGTTTTATTTCGCGGCGAGGGTTCGGTTTGGTTTTCCGTTGATCGCGTTCTTCGTGGGTGATAAGGGGTTTTCTTTGATTTTAAGCTCTCTATTGGTTTATTCAATTTGAATCCCACGGATCAACAAATCTTTTATCTCTGTCCCTTTTAATGTTTAGGATTTAGTTTTCGAATTCTCTGAAAACCCTAGTTTTGATCGACGAAAGAGTAAACAGAAAAAGAAAAAAAAAACAAACAAAAGGCGAAATCCATTTATTCATTCATTCTTTTGCTACCAATTCGTTGTTAATACGTCTCATCTAGCGTTTCCGTTTCGTCTCTTTATAGGTTTTCTAGTGTTCCTTACTTTTTAAACCAAGGAAGCTCTGAGAATTTCGGTGCCTAGTATTTTTTTGTTGCCATCTGAAATCAAGAGTTTCCTTTCTCCATAAATCGATCTTCTTTCCTTTGTTTCTTTTCTTCCTCTTAATTTCTCTTATCAACCAAAAAAAGAAGAGTTTTTCGGATCTGATCTTTCATCTTAGGGGTTTTCACTTTTTCAGGGATTCTGTACAGAGGAATTTAGGTTTTAAAGTGTACATAGACTAATAGAAATGGCTTTAAATTTTTCACATAGACACTTTTCTTCCCATCTATCTGAGGAAAACAAGGTTTCACCGATGAAGATAGCCAATGGGTATCTTGTTGAGGGAATTTCTGAGAGGAATGGTGATATTTTTTCCCAGCCTTGGTGTTCAAGTATCGAAAGAGGTGATTGCTTTGACTATGGAAGGAGTCCTGGAGATTCGGCTTCTGTTGACATACTTGATGTTTTGCCATCTGATCCGTTTGGCATGGATATCAACAATACTTTCACGGCCATTACTGGATGGCTTGAGGATTTGGAGGTTGATTGTAGCCAATATGGAAGAGATGCGATTGGGATTAGTGAGGGAAACCACCAGCTGTTTGCTGGATTGAGTTTCATTTGGAACAATGCAATGCGGTTTCAGGAATTCCCAGAGAATAGTGTGTACAATAATGGATCGGCGTCATTGCACGGGTTTGGTGGGGCATTTGATGGTGATGGATCTTCTCATGGTGCCTTCATATCTGCCAGCAGTGTGGATGAGGTATTGAGCGTTGATGATGCGAGGAATAGTGAAGTTGGAGGAAGCAGTGATCGCTGCACTAATGGAGGAGGGGAGAACGCAAACGTTCATCCAGCGTTTGGTTTTTGTCTTTATCACTTGGGAGTGAAGGATCTTCTTTCAGTCAGTATGGTTTGCAAGTCTCTGCACACGACTGTCCGTGATGACTCGCTGCTGTGGAAACATATCCACATTTGTCAACCGTTGAATGAGAAGATCACGGAAGAGGCTCTGCTGCATTTAACCGAGAGGGCACAGGGCACTATGCAGTGTTTGAGGCTCGTAGATTGCTCGAGAATTACTGATGATTGTCTTAAGCGGGTGTTGGAGCGCAACCCACAAATAGTCAAGGTGAGGTTTTCTTCATTTCTTTTTCAAGTTTATTTGGATTACCAATGATATAGAAGTGCTCGGCAGTGGAATTGATTTGTGGGATCTTATTTAAACCTAATAATTATTTTGTGGTTGGCAGCTTGGCGTGCCCGGATGCACAAGGATCACTATCGATGGTGTTTTGAGCATCTTGAGGGATCTGAAGTCTGCGGGAAAGCTTCAAGTGAAACATTTAGAAATTGGTGGCCTCTTTGGAGTGACTAAAGATCACTACGATGGATTGTTTGACTTGTTGGACATAGACAATAATGTCAATCAGACTATTCAGAAGCCGCGTTTTTACCATAGAGGAGACTCATGCGTGTCCTGCAATGATGACCGGGTGCTAGATATTGAGATGTGCCCAAAATGTCAGAATTCGAGGCTTGTCTATGACTGTCCAGCAGAAGATTGTAAAGGGAAGGGAGAAGGTTCAGAGGACTGTCGTGCATGTTCTCTTTGCATACAGAGGTGTTTTCAATGTGGTCGGTGCATCAATGACAGCGAATACGAGGAAACGTTTTGTCTGGAGTTTTTGTGTTCTGATTGTTCGAAGCCGTCCCCTAAGTTACCTCTCTAGGGATAAAATTCCATCTGACCATTCTTTTCACTTTGAATTGAATGGCTCAGTTCTGCATGGGTAAGCTGTTGTTTGTGGGAACTGTATCTACCCATGGGTGTAGTTGCCATAGTATCCTGTATATATATATATATTAGTCAGAAAAAAAAAGAAAAAAAGAATCATCAAATAGTAATATCCAAGCAAGAAGAATAGTAGTTTTGCTGGGTGAAGACTACTCAAGATGAGTCTGCAATGGCATTGATAGAAAATTCAAGAAAGAGGTAAGAGTAGTAGTGTGTTTTACAGCAGGCGGTGTTATTGTCAGCTGTTTTGGTGGTTGAAGTTTGGACTTGGATACTATAGAATAAGAGTTTGGGTACACTGCTGAAGCTATCAAAGTAGGCCATAAGATCTGCATTTAGGCTTATTTGGTTTGAGGAATGCGGGAATAGAGGAGCAGAGTGGTGTTTTACAGCAGGAGGTGATGGTCAGCTGCTGTTTAGTGGGAAAGTCATTAAAGTTGAATTTGAAGACTAAACAAGAAGAGTCGGCATTGTCATCGGTGGTACTGTTGAAACCATCCGATCTCAATTTCGATGGAGAAACGAGTGATGAAGTCTGGTGTCTACATGGACTAGTGTAGTTGCCAGAGTCATCTACATGGACTAGTGTGGCTTATTTGGTTTGAGAAAGTCAAGAACAAAAAAAAGATTATGTGAAAGAAAAATCCAAGAAAGAGGCAGAGTAGTGTGATTTGTTCGCTGTTATGGTGGTTAGAATTTGGATTTGGAGACTAAAGAAGATGAGTTTTAACATTGATGGGTGTACAGCTGAAGCCATCAAAGGAGGCCATCAGATCTGCATTTAGGATTATTTGGTTTGTGTGAAGGAAAGCAGAGTAGTGCTTTACAGCAGGCTGTGATGGTCAGGTACTGTTTGGTGGGAGAATTTGAAGATTGCACAAGAAGATTCGGCATTGGCATTGATGGCATTGCTAAAGACTACTCAAGAACAGGTCGTCTACTGTCTTTGATGGGCTAGTTTTTGGTTTGAGAAAGTCAGAAAAAAAAAAGAAGAAAGGTTATGTAAAGGAAAATCCAAGAAAGAGGCAGAGTAGCTTGTTTTACAGAAGGTTACTACTGAAACCATTAAAGGGAGGCCAGAAGATCTGCATTTAGGTTTAAGAACCAGAGGAAGAAGAAGGCTGTCTGCTTTCTTGTCCGTGACTATACACTCCATGTCGATGAAGGTAAATTTACTGCTACTATTCATAGATATAACCTCTGGTTCATTCATTTTATAATTCTGCAGACGCTTCTTAACATTCATACTAAATCCAGGACTGGATTTTTTTTTCAGGTGTGCCACTTGGTGAAATCCTTTCTCAACGGAGATGATCTTCCAACTATCTAGAAACTTTTTAAAATAAATATGTTTGTTCCCTTTCATCTTTGTTGAATAATTGCAATTAAAGATTTGTTTTGGCTTTAGACATCTAGTGTATTTGGCATAAATAAAAAGGTTGTAACATTCGATTAATCATTCTCTGTATGCAACCCCAATAAACCAATTAAGAAGATACGCTTTGATTTTCAGTTAAGCTTAAGAGCTGGGATTGTTTAAGCTCCCCCGTAACATCGCGTTAATTCCACGCGCCAATGGTTGAAAAAAAAAAAGTGAAAGTATATATCTTCTGCATCTTCTATCTTCTTTCTTCCTTAGAGAGAGGAGCAAAAGCAGAAGCATGTTTGTTTCCGATAACAATCCTTCTCCAACATCACGGGACGTAAACATGATGATCGATGCTACATCAAACGGAGATCTGCAACCGCCACAACAACATCACCAGATAATCCTGGGAGATAGCAGTGGAGAGGATCACGAGATGAAGGCACCGAAGAAACGAGCAGAGACATGGGTACAAGACGAGACTCGGAGCTTAATCGCGTTACGGGGAGAAATGGACGGTCTTTTCAACACATCAAAATCTAACAAACATCTCTGGGAACAGATTTCGACGAAGATGAGAGAGAAAGGGTTCGATCGATCGCCGACTATGTGTACGGATAAGTGGAGGAACATGTTGAAAGAGTTCAAGAAAGCTAAGGATCAAGATAAAGGAAGTGGATCAGGATCAGCCAAGATGTCGTACTACCAAGAGATTGATGATATTCTTAGAGAAAGAGAACGAAACAAGAAAGTGACATTGCCACCATCTTCTGTACCTAAAGTTGATTCCTTTATGCAATTTACAGATAAAGGTAAACAATCTTTGCTTCTTCTTAATATCTACAATAGTTTCTCTGATGATAATTGTGAGATTGAGAAGAAACGATTGGTCTTTTGGTTTCAACTTTGTTTCCCTTTTGGTGCTAAAAGGACTTTGACCATTAATGGCTAAATATAAAGTAGTAGATATTTTGGTAAACTGTTGACTTTTGGTACTAAATTTGGGTTGTGATTCTTCTTTTCTTCTAGAATTGATAAATCTCTTTATCTTAACTGTAGTTTTTGAAGATACAGGCATTTCCTTTGCAGCTGTTGAAGGTACTGATCTCATATTTATCCATACATCCATTCACTGTTCTTGAAGGTACTGATCTCATATTTGAAGATACAGACATTTCCTCATTCTTAATATATTGACTAAAGCAATGAATTGCATTCGCTAGAGATATCGTTGTATCAATTCTTGCGGTGGTGGGTAAACAATTTTGGAACAACTTATGATTCCTTCATAAATCAGTAGAATAAAAGTGAACCGTAGAATGTCAGTAATAATGTGAAGCCGATAATTATGTTGTCTTCCTCGCCGGCTTATTGGGAGCAAGTCTGATTCTCCAGTTAGTTATTTAACTCTGGATTTTTGTTTTCCTTTGTTAGTTTGATTTCGTTTAGTGTTGATATGGGTTGATATCTGTGTCCAGATAATGGCAGGCCAACGCTAAATCTTGAAACGCAGCTCGATCATGATGGTCATCCTCTCGACATTGCTTCTGCTGATGCCGTTACAGCAAGTGGAGTTCCTGCTTGGAATTGGAGAGAAACAACTGGAAATGGTAAGTAACCAGAACATCAACAATTGCAAGAGTTGTGGTTTTCATCAAGCTTTTGTCGGGGGGGGGGGGGGGGTTTNGGGGGGGGGGGGGGGGGTTTCTTGGTTTTTTTGCTTACAACTTCTTATCGGTTTCACGTTTAAGCAGACGGTGAGGGTCAGCCGTTTGTTGGGAGGATCATAACAGTGAAATTTGGAGACTATACAAGAAGAGTTGGGATTGATGGTACTGCTGAAGCAATCAAGGATGTGATCAGATCTGCGTTTAGATTAAGAACAAGACGAGCTTTTTGGCTAGAAGATGAAGAACAGGTTGTTCGCTCTCTTGACCGAGACATGCCTCTAGGGAACTATACACTCCATGTCGATGAAGGTAAATCGCTGCAGTCATCTAAAAGATTCTTTCTCTGCTGTTCATCAAATATGATCTCTGGTTAGAGGTTTCTCAGTATCCAAACCCAAATACAGGGATAGCCGTTAGAGTGTGCCACTATGATGAACCCGATCCATTACCAGTTCATCAAGAGGAGAAGATATTCTACACGGAAGAAGATTACCGACATTTCTTGCTTCGACGAGGATGGACATGCCTGAGAGAGTTTGACGGGTTTCGGAACATAGACAATATGGTTCGGAATATAGAGAGTCTGGATGATCTTCAACCTGGTATCTTGTACCGAGGAATGAGTTGAGAAAACGGATACTGCAGAAAGCTCGAAGAAACTCTTATTTTTGTTTCCATCAGTTACTGTAAATATGTTCTTCTTTGTACATTCAATCTTTGTGACTGTTAGTGTCAGAGATTTGATTTTGAATCCAAGACCGTCAAAATTTTGGTTGGTAAACAAAATGGTCAATGCAAGGGACAGAGGCAATGGAAAAGCTAATAACTTTTGAACAAACACAACAACACAGGTACATGATTCTCATACAATTCAGAAAGAACAAAACAGAAAACAACATAGGTGAATAAAGGATTCACTTGACTTTCAAGAACATGAGACGAGGAAAACGCGAGCTGAACATGGGACTTGTGTTACTCTTCTTCATCCCATTCGTCGTTCTTGTATGAGACAAGTGTGTCGACTTTGTGAATCTGCAAAGAAGGAAAAAACCGATGCGGTCAAGAGACATTTCAAAGTGAATGTAGAGGCTTTCAGGTTTCTTCCTCATCCTTCTTACCTTGGTATCAAAAGCGTGTAGCTTAACCATCTGTGGATTAGCAATCAACTTGGGGTCGCTTTCGATCCAGGTGAATGGAACAGCCACGTCCGTGTCCGTATATGCCAATACATCAAACACACCTAAAACAAACAATGAGGAATTAAATAGGCCCAAACTAGTGTTGATATGATCACTCAAGTTCCTTGAGATTCTATGATTTGGTTCTTACATGCTTCATCAAGACAAGGCAAGTAAGTTATGCTGGAAGCAACCTGTCTCATGATAGCTTGGATCTCCCTCATGATCTCCTTATCACTTTTCTCTCTCGGTACACTGAAAGGAAAATAAGATGAAACAAAATTCAAGAAAACGCATTTGAGAAAGTATCTTAACATTTCAAGCATTTCAAGTTTACAAAAACTCACCCTTTCTCAACAACCTCATTATCGGTTTCAATCCGGAAATTCCACCTCTCCAAGACTTCACCAGTCGCTTTGCTCATTATCACTAGCACTACTCTCTGCAGCTTCCCAGCTTCAAGCCATTCTTTGAACCCAAAAAAATAAAAATTGACATGAATGATTTGGACTGATTCATCTTCAGTAAACCAGATTTCTACCATAGAAATGCTAAAACCCTTACCGGAAATCTGAGAAGTAAGATTTGACATGAATGATTTCACGGATTCATCTTGAATAAGCAACATCGGAAGCCCATATTTCTTCACTTTCACAAAACTTTCCTCTGGATAAACTGCACGATTATACAGAATACTATACCCACAAACAACCAAAAAGAGTCAATTTCATAACATAACACTGAAAATCGTAGGATTGGAGACTCCCAGAAAGTGAAATTGAAATCAGATGTTCAGGTCCATTCTCACCTGTTCGCAGCGTAACCTGGAAGAAGAAGGAGAAGAAAGACCATCAAATCAAGGAGAAACGGAGTGAGAAATTACACGAAATTGAGTATGAGAAATCGCAATATACGCACAGAAAAACTCGCTGACGATGGCAGCAGATCCGTGCAAAGTGATGATATCTTTAGCAGCAGCGGTTTTGGACGCCATGGAAGCGATTGAGATGAAGAATCAAAGGAGAATGAGGAACAAAAAAACAATCAAGGATCTGTGATTTGAAAATTTATTATTCTGGCAAAATGATTTCAGAAGAGCTCGAAGCGTCGCTAGGGTTTTGATGATTTGAAGAAAAATACTCAAAAGATTTTAAAAGAAAAGAAAAAAATAAGATAAAAGGAGCGTAACGGCTAGTCTTATGTGGAAATGCGCTTACAACGGCTACTTGTTAATTGTTTTACTTAAAGGTTCTTAATCAGATCCCACTCAGTACAAAGGAATTTGAAAATAATTGGAAAAATAGCAATGGAATATTATCGAAATTCTCCTTTGAAAAAAAAAATCGACGAAACCAAGTTTCGACTTTATGCTGTTTATAATAATCACATTTTTCAATTGATCAAATAGTAGAAGGGTTGTTTATGACAAAGAAAAATGTTTAGGTCATCTCAAGTAGTCAAACGAAATAACTAAAAACTGTAACATTTCTTGCTTTTTACTTAATTAATCGACTATTGACAAAAAAAAAATATCTACTAATGTTGTTAAATTTAAATACACATTTTAAACCAATTACAAAAAAAAAGTTGGAAATATTTAACAACAACAAAATGTTAAAAATATTTGCACTGCGCTGTTCTAGAGCAATTTGAGGTAAATCACACGAACCCCAACAATTGCAGAAGCTATAATCCTACCAATATGTCAATACTCAATGTCTCTATTGCATCACATGAACCCTAATCATTCACAGCAAACAGATGAATGAAAGCGTTGTTCGCCTCTCTACTAGAGAGCTCTTTCTACTCCTTCAAAAAGCTTTCTGCTACTCATTGCTGCGCCATCAAATGTGGTTACATCTCAGACGTTTACGTATCCAACAGAATTTTGGATTCTTATATGAAATCTGGCTTCCTGGGTCATGCCCATAAGTTGTTCGATGAAATGCCTCACAGAGATTCCGTGTCTTGGAACACGATGATTTCTGGATACACAAGCTGTGGGGAATTGGACGGTGCATGGTGTTTGTTTTCAGGTATGAGAAGATCTGGATCTAGTGTTGATGGGTATAGTTTTAGTAGACTGTTGAAAGGGATTGCTTCTGCAAAAAGGCTTGATCTTGGGCAGCAAGTGCATTCTTTGGTTATAAAGGGAGGTTATGAGTGTAATGTGTATGTGGGAAGTGTGCTTGTTGATATGTACGCCAAATGTGAAAGAGCTGAGGATGCGTTTGAGGCTTTTCAGGAGATTTCAGAGCCTAACTCTGTTTCATGGAATGCTTTGATTGCTGGATTTGTGCAGGTGCGAGATATCGAGACTGCTTTCTGGTTGTTTGGTTCTATGGAGATGAATGCTGCTATGACAATGGACGATGGAACTTTTGCTCCACTTCTTACTTTGCTTGATGATCCGATGTTTTATAATTTGTCGAAGCAAGTTCATGCTAAGGTTTTAAAACTCGGGCTTGAACGCGAGATTACTATCTGCAATGCGATGATCAGCTCTTATGCAGATTGTGGTTCAGTATCAGATGCGAAGAGAGTTTTTGATGGCTTGGGTGGCTCAAAAGACTTGATTACCTGGAATTCGATGCTCGTAGGTTTCTCTAAACATGAGCAAAAGGAATATGCTTTTGAACTGTTTATTGAAATGCAAAGGACATGGATTGAAACCGACATTTATACTTACACCAGCATACTAAGCGCTTGCTCTGGCGAAGAACGTCGAACCTTCGGAAAGTCCTTGCATTGTTTGGTGATAAAGAAGGGACTGGAACAAGTAACTTCAGTTTCGAACGCATTGGTCTTCATGTATATTCAGTTTCCTTCAGGCGCCATGAAAGATGCTCTCTCTCTATTTGAATCCTTGAAATCTAAGGATCTTGTCTCTTGGAATTCAATTATGACAGGATTGTCCCAAAAGGGTCCTAGCGAGGATGCCGTAAAGTTCTTTAGCTACTTAAGATCTTCAAACATAGAAGTCGACGATTACGCCTTCTCTGCAGTTCTCCGATCATGCTCGGACCTTGCAACACTCCAACTAGGTCAGCAGATTCATGCCCTCGCCACTAAATCAAGCTTTGAATCAAACGAGTTTGTAACCAGTTCTCTGATCTTGATGTACTCAAAATGTGGAGTAATCGAGAATGCGCGAAAATGCTTCGAGCAGATTTCCTCCAAACACAGTACAATAGCTTGGAACACAATGATTCTCGGATACGCTCAACACGGTTCAGGCCAAGTCTCTCTTGATCTCTTCTCTCAAATGTGTTACCAAAACGTGAAACTAGACCACGTAACCTTCACCGCAATTCTAACAGCTTGTAGCCACACCGGGTTGATACAACAAGGACTTGAGTTGCTTAACTCGATGGAACCGGTCTACCAAATCCAACCTCGAATGGAACATTACGCAGCTGCGGTTGATCTCTTAGGCAGAGCAGGGCTTGTGTGCAAAGCCAAGGAGTTAATCGAGTCAATGCCATTGAATCCTGATCCAATGGTGCTGAAAACATTCCTTGGGGCTTGCAGGGCTTGTGGAGAGATAGAAATGGCTACCCAAGTGGCTAACTATTTGCTAGTGATCGAACCAGAAGATCATTTTACGTATGTTTCGTTGTCTCATATGTATAGTGATCTCGAGAAATGGGAAGAGAAAGCTAAAGTGAAGAAGATGATGAAGGAGAGAGGCGTGAAGAAAGTTCCAGGTTGGAGCTGGATTGAGATTGAAAACAAAGTTTATGCCTTTAATGCTGAAGATCGATCTCATCCTCTTTGTCAAGAGATTTATTTGATGATTGAAGATTTGACTCTGGAAATGCAGTGGTTTGACTCTGATACTGGGTTTGATGATCAAACTGCATTTCTTGATCTAAATCCCTTCTAGGTTTTTTTTTTTCTTTGTATAATTGAGTTGTTCTTTATTAGATTATTGAATGCGAGAATGAATAAAATGCGACTTGAGAATGAAGTTTTTTCGTGTAGTTTATACTGATTTTGGCGACTTGCGGGATGATATGATGATATCGTGATTTACGAAGAATTTCAAAAATATTTTTTAAAAATGAGCAGTTTGCTTGATAACCTGATTATGGAGTCTAATTAGGTAAATAAATAACTTTGGTAAATAAAATTTTGTTTAATAATCTTAACATCAAACCAAAAACAAATTTTTGTTTCATATTAAGCGTGAAGAAGAGGTGAATATTTGTTTTTTAAATAATTTAACTGGTCGATATAAAAGACAGAAAATATTGAAATGAATAAAATAATAAAGTTTTCTAAATCATCGGAAATAATTTCACCAACGGAACAAAATAAATAACGTTGCTGGTTAGTTGTTATTTTTGCAAATAAAAAGTCAGAATTGAGTAATTTACTGCTATAATTAAAGTTTTCGTTTGTTATCACACTCTAATTGAATTTTTTTTTTTATTCTGACGAATTAGTTCATCCCACAGTGGCACAGTGTCATTGGTAAACATGTCCCTTCATGAGAAATATAAGACATGTAAGCTGCAAGAGAATTGTTTAAAAAAATAAAATATTTTTGTCAACGGAGAAAAAAAAACTCTCAAGTACACACAATCCTCTTTTTAAATTATACTTTTGGTCAACTCCCATTTAATTAAACAATTGAATATAATTATTGGAGATAAACAAAAGTGTGAGTTAAACTATCCCACGAGCACCAAATTGTGGCGTGAGGCTTCTAAACTGGTGACATATTTACCGTGAGTCAGGCAACTTTTTGGCCAAACAGGATTGAAGGTTCGTGATGCTGACCTTTTTTTTTAAATGTAAAAGGTGAAAAAAGATAATCAAGAGTTGAACAAAATATAAAGATTTAAAACATTTTAGAGTTGACAAGTTTAATTTTACATAGATTCACATACGCACATTGATTCAAAATGGAATACTAACGACATGATTCACATAAAACACAAATACAATAACATAATGTTTATGAACACTGCTATTTCTATACTTTTATCAATCGAAAAGAAAGAAAAATAATTTAATTTATACTATTTACATAAGAGTCACATATACAGTTATGCAAAAATAACAATAATATTTTACAGATTCACATAAAAATACAATATTGTTGGTATACATCACACAAACAAAATCAAATAAATTCATACGAACACTGCTATATCTACACCTATACACCGAGAAGAAAAATTAAATAATCATTTCATTTAAATTTCTTGGTAGAGTTTTTCTCTCTAAACCAATCAACCCAATTTCGTAAAACCCACAAAACACTAAGCAAAATAGCAGAGCCAATCACAACGATCCACGATATCCAAGCCCACCGTGGAATCGCTCCGTCCGCCGCCCCGCTGCCGTAAAACGCCGCCATATCGTAAAGAGCCACCGGACCAGCTAATCCACGAACCACCGTGTAGAACAAGTAGAATGGCGGAGACAAGAGCTCTCTCACCCTCCTCGCCAGAACGACGTCGTTTTTCCGATAACCAGCGATCGTCCACACGTTCTGGCACGCGCTCGTAGCCTCCGCGAGGATCAAGAGGAGGAGAAGCGCGTGAGCTCCGTGACCGACGGCGAATCGACACGTAGCGAAGACGTAGAGCGTCGCGATGTGGTGGATGATGAAGAGGAAATCGTTCGGGAGGAAGATTAGGTAGTGGAGGAGATCGATCGTGAAGTAAGCCATGCTGAAATCGAGAACGGCGGATTCCACGGCGGTGTTAGGAGAAGCGAAGGAGTGTGGTGCCGTTTCGGCGGCGCGTGGGGTTGTTAGCAGCGCGTGGGAAGCCATCACGACGGCGGGAGTGCCGTGGAAGAGGGACATTAAGCAGCTGGCGCCTAAATGGGGCGATTTCCATGATCGGAAAATCAGGAAATAGCCGACGAGATATACGGCGAGGAAGAGGAGGAGAAACGACGGGAGAGTCGCGGGAGAAGAAGAACTAAACGACGCCGTTTCCATGTCTCTCTCTCTCTCGGCGATTTTCTGAAGACTGTTTGGGAGCTCAATTTGAGTGTGGCCTTTTAATTGAGGGGATAAAATGATTTGGTGTGGTGAGGACTATAGGATGTATGGTGAGTCTAAGATGTAAACAATTCATCGTAACCGTTGGATTAAGGAGTAAGATTAGTTTTAATTTGACGTGTAATATGTATTAGTGGTGCGTGCTTACAAGTTATGCTCTGGTGCTTATTAGGATATTCTTTCCCCGTATTAAAGGGATATTAATATTTTATTTATTTCACTTGTGAATAAGTAAAAATTACAGGAAAACACAACATATGCGTTGTCTATAACAGTGTGTGGTCTATTTTCTACCTTTGTTTTATGACGAAATATGGGAATTAAGATTTTTATGTAATTATTTTAGAGATTTTTAAGTAAATGCCGAAGATCACGTGATATAAGAAAATGCGCTAAAAAAAGGAAAGAAAATGCGCTGATTAGTAATTTTCCTGAAAACTAGATACGTGTCTGGACTCTCTGGAGTATTAGTACTAATGGGTTTTTTGGGCCCATATAATTGTCTGTTTTAATTGATCGTTTCATTTATGGGCCGGAAGATATTACTCAATGAAAGGCCCAACGTAGAAGCACGCGAACAGCTAGCGCGTTGCGTTTAGATGAGGCTCCTCGATGAGGTTCTTTCGTGTCTTCGTAGGACCCACTTAAACCTTTTCTTAGGTAGTTGGTTAACTTGTTTATGCCAATTCCACTTTTTCGAATTAAATATTAACTTCCGTTGACAGCAACCAAAAAAAAAAAAATCGTTTTGCAAATTGAATTATTAATCATATCCATTATCCACTAATGTTTACGTTTTATCAAATATATTTTATTATCATCATTGTTATGTCATAATAATAATAATAATAATAATAATAATAATAAACATTAGTTTGATTTGGATACGGCTTGATTTACTCAACTCTTTCTAATTCGTTTAGTTATTTATTATATATATGTAGTTTATTTTATTATATAATTTTTTTTCTTCTTAAGTTGATTTTATTTGTTTGCCAACTCTAATAATATTTTATTTTAATTTGAATTAAACCTCCGACAAAGGGAATATTGTTCTTACGTCATCACTGGCGTGTATCCGGCAATTACCAAATCAAACCATTTTATGAATTAATATATCGTTGCTGAATAGGTGATAATTGGTTATATAAATTAATTATTATCCTATATTTATGTTATTCGATCCTCTATATAATTCAATATTATTTGTGTGTTTTTCTTATGAATTGAAAAAATAAAATAAAAGAATCTAGTGGGTGAACCAGGCCTTTCAATTACCCAATCGCCTAATTACTTTCTTAGACATGTTCCACTTCCAAATATATTATAAATTTGCACATTCACAAGAGAGTTTAGTTATAACAGAAGCTTGAAGAAGAAACACAAGAGAAGAGAAGATGAAGAATGTTATGGTGATTATTGACGAGAGCAACTCAAGTTATGATTTACTCATTTGGGTCCTTGAAAATCTAAAAGATACCATTGAGAGCTCCAAAGTTTTTATCTTTGCAAAACAGCCACCAAATTCCTTTACTCCTCCTATCGTACTTTCCCCATCAGTGGGCTTTGCTCAAATTTTCTATCCATTTTCAGCCAGTTAAGTCGTTTTATCTTCGAATTTTTCAAAAAGATGTATGTTTTCTCTTTTTCTTTCTTTCTTATATATGTGTGTTCTTGTGTGTTTTGCAGATGCAGAGCTCATAAGATTGGCTCAAGAAAAGAACATGAAGATTGCTTTGGGTATATTAGAGAAAGCCAAGAAGATATGTGGAAATCATGGGGTAATCTCTTGACCAAAATCATATTTATGGGATCATTTGTGCAAAAAATTTAATACTTTTAAGTTCATGTCATCAACAACCATTTGTAGAAACGTTAGTCTCATCATACTCATGTTGAAAACAGATGAAAGCAGAGACATTTACTGATGTCGGAGACCCGAAAGATCCAATCCGCAAGATAATTCAAGAGCGAAAGATCGATTTATTAGTTATGAGCGATCAACAAACTCAAAAACTCAAAAGGTCGATCTGTTTTCTTTATATCGTCTTTGTAACTTCTGTCAAAAACAAAAAATTGGTATAAAATTTAACAATTAACCCAAAAAAAAAAAAAAAAAACAAACAAACAAACTAAAAATCTCAAAAAGTAAGAACAATCATAACTTTTTCAAATGGTTTTTTATTCAATTTTAAAACTTAGTTATTTTTGAAAAAACAATTCAAATAACGACCATCATCTTTTCAATAAATGCAGGTGTTTACATAATACTGATTGTTCTCTTCTCGTTGTGAAGAAAGGATTTCGGAAAAATTAGTGATGGTACGAAATATCAAAAAGCCTATGTAATTTTTTATGCGGTTGTGATTTTGTAAAATATATTATTGCTCTAATTTGGGGGTTTAGTTGAACTTTTGATTGTATGTATATGTGAAGATATAAATATATGAGTTTGTATATATAAAAGTTTAGTATTAGTAATACAATTTCTGATCATAGTCAAACATAAACGAATATATAAAATAGAAAAACAGGATATTGTTGTTTACAACTTGTAATATTGTTCAATGAAAAAACTGTGGGGTATAGATATTAATTAACTAAACCGTAAAAAATAAAAAATAAAAATAAAAATCAAACATCTGAACCGAAGAAAGCAAAATTCAAGATTCTTTGCAAAAGTGAAATATATTTGATTGAAAACTAATCCTAATTGGAAATAAAATTGTCATGGTAGACTTTGATTTCACTCCTTCTGAGTTATCTTTTTATGTCCCAAAACTCCAACCAAAATCAAACCGAAACTCGAGTTATATAGTGAAATTACTTTCCCCATTAGAACAAAATAACACTCAAAACGGGCTACGGATTTTCTGATAGGCCCAATAAACAATTAGATGGTTAAAACGCCGTCGTTTAATCTCGAGTTTCTCATAAAAGTTATAATAATCTATCTATCGTCATCCTTATCCTTGAAGCTTTTTCATCTGTTGTGCCCTCCATGGCTGTTCCTCTCTCTCTCTCATCAAATCCTCTCACCTCCCGCCATTGTCATCGTCTCTACTTCCCTTCCACTTCATTTAAGGTATTTCTCACTCTTTTTTTGGTTTCGTCTACGAAAGTTTACACACACACAATCTGCTATATCCGGAAAATTGAGCAATCCGAAATTCGACAAATTTTGAAATGTCACAGGGAAATGTAAGCGTCTTAGGAGCAAACCCATGTCAGATTCTTTCTCTGAAACTCCACTACAGGCTTAAAACGGGAAAGCAACAGCAAATTGCGAGACCCCTTGTTGTGGTGAACCAAACGGCGGCTACGTCCTTGTCGTCGGAACCAGTAGCTTCGGAGAGATTCCGTTTGGATAATCTTGGACCCCAACCTGGTTCGAGAAAAAGGGCGAAGAGAAAAGGTAGAGGTATATCTGCAGGGCAAGGAGCGAGTTGTGGTTTTGGGATGAGAGGGCAGAAATCACGATCTGGTCCTGGTATTATGAGAGGATTTGAAGGAGGACAAACGGCTCTTTATCGCCGTCTTCCGAAACTTAGAGGAATCGCGGGAGGTGAAGTTAATGGGTTTGCTTTGTTTGCTATCTGAAATATCGAATTTTTGTGTAGGCTTAGTGTTCGATGGAATGTTTCTCACACAGAGGCTCTGTTCAATTCAGCAATAATTCTTGCGGTTTTATTCAGTTAGGGCAGATTTGTTTCATAGGTTCCCTATGTAACCTTGGTAAGAGAGTCATGGTGCCTCAAGGCAAGAACTGAGAGCTATGTATCAAGATTGTAGTTAGGGAATGGAGATGTCTCATGGTTTTATATTGCTGAAAAGCTCAAATTAGTTTCCTGGTTATTCCGGGTTTCTCATCTTTGCGAGTCACATTATAAGAAAGATCCTTCCTTGATCCATGCCCTCGTTTAGTTTCCTGATGCATCCATCCCGTTGCTGTGTTCTTTTAACAGGTATGCGTTCAGGATTACCCAAGTATGTACCTGTTAATCTCAAAGACATCGAAACAGCTGGATTTGAAGATGGAGATGAGGTGTCATTGGAGACACTGAAGCAAAAGGGTTTGATCAATCCTTCAGGAAGGGAAAGGAAACTCCCTCTAAAGGTTAGTACCTGAGAAAAAAAAAAAGAAATTAAAACTGCCTTGCTTCTTATTCGATCCTATTTCTTTCAAGTTTCGATCATGCATTCATCTTTTCTCAATTAAACGGCTTTGATTGGTCTTGGGTTTCAGATTTTGGGTACTGGAGAACTAAGCGTGAAGCTCAACTTCAAAGCTCGCGCCTTCTCAACATCAGCAAAAGGGAAGCTTGAAGCTTCAGGTTCTACACTCACTGTGTTGCCCGGAAGAAAGAAATGGGTGAAGCCATCAGTTGCAAAGAACCTCGCACGAGCAGATGAATACTTTGCAAAGAAGAGAGCTGCTGCAGCAGCAGCTTCAGAGCCAGCTGCTTCTGCTTAAAACTTTTTTCATTTTCAAGCTCTTCAATGTTGTAAAGCTGCAGAGATAAATTGTCTATGAGAAGCGTTAATTACAATATCCTTGTCTTTTTGTATGGTGAAGAGATTTACATTTTGTTGTTTTAAGAGTCATTATCAGAAAGATTTTGTAAACGATATAAATTATTTGAACATTTTGTTCCTCAATAGAAACTTTTTTCAATCTCCAAAGAAATTTTACAGAATACGGTTTCATAAGTGGGGTTATTACTACAAAGTTTCACCCATTTTCTTTTCCATAAACTCCAAACACCAAATTTCCAAATTGTAGATTTTGAGAGCCATCAAGGTTCTTCTTCATCATCATCGTCAATGAAAGCTCTTCTTCGAACACGACGCCTTCGAGTTCCAGACCCTTGTTCATCAGAAGACTGATTATTCTCCTCATCTCTAGATGATGCTCCTGTATCACCTTCATAGCTCTCTCCCCAAAGCCTTGAAGATCTCCTTCTCACACCTATCTGTGACCTAGCTCTAGATGTACCTGACCAGCTACTACTCCTCCTTGAGCCACTCGACTCTGGTCTAAACACGCGGATGAGGAAGAACACTGTAAGCCAACCACCATCATCGAACGACAGAATTCCTTCGTCGTTACTTCTTTCTTCTCCTCCAAAGGAAGATTGGAGTGTGCTAAGTAAATCCCCTAAATCTCTCTGCCTTTCTAGCCTCCTCCAGCTTCTCTGTCTCTCTGGATCTGCTTCTGATGGCCTGACTCCTGGATGTTGAAGCCTTGCATGCTTTCTCAGATCGGAATAGGTTCCACTGAAATCACAAGTCTCAGAAGAACAGCTTCTATGTTTTGCGTTCATGAAACATCGAGCAGCTTCGACAACTACCCATTCTTTTATATGTCCACGGCATAACGGGCAAGTAAGCTTTGGTTTGCTTTTCTCTTGGTCGTCCTCCGTTGCTACAAAGCCTTCTTCCTCTACTACTTCTCCTCTCTCACCTTCTCTTAGATTCACAACTGTTAACTCAGATGGAGCCTCTTCTCTTTGATTTACAGCGGTCGAGTCTAAAGCTACATCTTCTGTCTCAGTTGGTACATTAGTTTCCTCTTGCTCGTGAGGTAAAGACAAAGCTGGTGTCTGTTTAGAAGCTTTGCGGAACTGATCAAAACAGTTAGAATGCCTGTGGCTGGTGTCACACATGTAAGGCCGGCAACCGTTTTCATAGGAGGAACAAATGAGAAGGATCCCATTGTGAGGATGTTCCATACAGACAGGACACCGAGCTTCTTCCCATTCCTTAACTTGTTTATCACTTGGCTTCAGAGCACGGCTTGACTCACAACACAGTGGCGATCCTTTAAACCTGTCATGAGATACCGAGCGGTCTTTCCTCTCTTTCGGCATATTCTAAGAAGCTGAAGAAAAGAGCTGTCTTTTGAACTCCTTGTTAGGATGCAAACCGAGTGACTTAAACCTGCAACAGATGAACTTCTCATAAGCAGCATCAAACTGCAATTCGTATTTTCTAATCACAATTCAAGAGATTGGCATGCCTGAAGGAGAACAAAGTTCTTAAAAAGCGATGTAGAATCTAAAATCAAGAAAGGTTGGTACTTGGCAATAGATCTATATAAACAGCTTGAAAATATCCTGCCTAATATCAACCACATGTAATGGGGGTAACAGAATTCTACAGACAAAAATAAGAAACTAAAAAGTCATATATACAAATTCCAATCGCATAAAACTGAGTTGGTCGGCCTCGCCAATCAATATCCTAGAGTTCATAGCAAGAACAAAGTGAATCGAATAGAGAATAGAAGCAAGAGAAAGTCTTAAGAGATCTAAATCAACCTGTTACAGCACAAAAAATAAAAGTTTCCAACTTGATCAAATCGAATCATCCATCTCTTCAATCAACCAAAGAAACCCAGGCAAAGCTCTAGATCAATACGAAATTATACAACAACCAGAAGAACCGAATCAACCCCAATGTGCAGAAAACCCTAAAACCGAAATGAAGACGGAGTGAGAAATAGCAGAGACGAAGAAGATGGGATTACCGAAAGAGTCTAGAGCTTTGGTGGCGATGGTAAAATTGATATATAAATCGAGGAAACCCGACCATTAGAGAGAGCCAACGAGGCGAGACGAGGAAGATGAGGCGGCTACTTTACTTTTTTATTTTTTTGTTCGAGATATAATTTATACCAATAATTTAGCAAACCAATAAATAAATATATTCGGTGTATTTGGATTATAAGGAAATAAACAAAAAAGCATGAAGAAGACAAGAAAATGGGCATTTGTTTATGAGCTAGAGACATAACAACGTTACAAAGTTTCGTGTCCACATTTATCTACATGCTTCTCTTCTAACAATGACAACGTCTTCTTTTTTTTTATTATAAAATGATTTTGTTTATTTAGTGGTAAAGCTAAATTTTGACTAATTATTTTTATGATCTTCAAAAATTTTAGTTTGCAGTAATTATCCGACAAAGTAATAACAATATTAGTTGATATAAAGTGTAAAAATAAATTATTATAGTAGATTAATTAATGTTAGAATTATAAATTACAGAAATTAATTTACTTATAAGAAATGATTGTGCACAAATAATTTTAGTTTATGTTCTTAAAAAAATGAAAATGTTTGTATTCATATGTAGCTCTTTTTTTGTTCCTCAGATAAAGAAAGAGAGAAGGAGGACATTGAATTTGGACATTTTTGGCTTTGTAATAATCTCATCCAAACTCTCTCAATAAAATGTTTTTTGTTCTTCAATATTCACGTCGAATCATTGGTCTGAAGCGGTGCTCATAATCTCCCCAAAACAAGGCTGCTACAACAGTGCTACCAAAAGCTCTCTCACACACACACTTACTCTTTACTCTGTTTTTCTCGCTCTCTCTCTCTCTCCCTCCCTGAATCTGAGAAATGGGAGATGCGAAGGGATCGACTCTTGTCTACATCCTCCTCGTCGTCCTCAGCTTAACCGCCTTCGGTTTCGCCATCGCCGCCGAGCGCCGCCGCACCGTCGTAACTGCTCCTTATCTTTTCTCCCTCCTTCTTTCTTTTTGTTTATTACTTTACTTCGATTCCCACCTCTGTTTATACCAAATCGAGATTATAGATTTGTATCCACGACTTCTTCTATTTCTGGATTGCTCTGTGATTAGTTAGTTACTAGACTCTTGCGACTAATAGACACTTGAAATTGAAAGAATCTTGTAAAATGGTTGGAATCGAATATAACATTCACTCAGTGTTGTTGGTACCGGGTTTAGCACCCTCCAACTTAGCCAGCCTTGACCTAGTCTGACTCGGAAACTAAGCGCGACTAGCTCGGCCCAAAGCCCGCTAAATCTACCTCTTCACCGACTTACGAAGAAAAAGGAAAGATATACTTGAAGCTTGAGGATAAAGGCAAATCGAACCGAATATTAAGATAAAAGGAAGGATCAACTGGAATCAAAGAAAAAAGGAAGATCAACATTATTCTCCAAGAGAAAATGAAGATATCGACTCAACAATCTAAGAGATAAGGAAACTCTCCAAGACTCATTCTCATATAAATAAAAAGACATTCTTTTGAAGAAGGAGGATTGATTCATCTACAACTTCCACCAAAGAGACCAAAACGCTTCTCGTCGATCCACCTAAACACCTTCTGTACTATGAACTACGAATGGCTTGATCCCTTTTCAAGGGTACTTAGGCAGCCTTCACAAGGCACAGCTATGACATTAACTAAATCACCACCTCTTTCTCCTTCGATGTTGTCGAGCTCAAGGTATATTGAAATCCTCCTTAAACCCCACAAGCAAATTATCTCTTGAGCTTAATCTTGCACTCACAAATGTCATATCTTTCAGAATGAAAGATTGACAACTTATGTATTTGTGTATCTTTTGGTTTCGAGATCCTGACTATGTTCTTACTTGCTTAGTCATAGTCTTAATATTCATGAATCAATTTGTAAGCATATATATGAGTGAATGTGTTTTGACATTTTGAGCTTTTTTTTCATTTCTTCGTGGCAGGGAAGAAGTATCCAAGACCCAATATTCAACACAACGTATTGCGTTTATAACTCTGATGTGGCCACTGGTTATGGAGTTGGATCTTTCCTTTTTCTTCTCTCGGGTGAATCATTGCTTATGAGTGTCACCAAATGTATGTGCTTTGGAAAACCTCTAGCACCAGGAAGCGACCGAGCTCGGTCTATTATCTATTTCATCTCCTCTTGGTGAGTTGCATTCTAATACCCTTGTGAAGTTTTCTTAGACCCTAAAAGAAAGAGTTTGGATTGATTTGTGATGTTCATAGGTTGCTATGGAAAGTAATTCGAAGCCGATTCATTATTTGCAATTTGCAGGATCACATTTCTTATAGCAGAGGCTTGTCTTATAGCTGGTGCGACGAAGAACGCATACCACACAAAGTACTTGAAAGCTGGTACCTTTTCGTGTGAATCGTTGAGGAAAGGCATTTTCATTGCAGGAGCGGTTTTTGTGGTGGCTACTATGATCCTTAATGTCTACTATTACATGTATTTTACCAAATCTGTCTCCTCCTCGCCGGCTCACAAAACAAACCGATCCGCTCCAACCGTTGGTATGACAGCTTAGTGATAAACACAATCCAAACCGATTTAGTCATATGTGATGTATTTATGTAGAAAAAAATTGTTGCATTTTTGTAGATACGCGATATAAATGTTTTGTATATAGGGGAAAAAATGTTTTGTATGTGTATAGAGTCTATAGACTATAGAGCCACCATCTCCATTATTGGCAAAATTTTACAAATGTACATTAAATAGTCTTTATTCTCATTAGCAAAATTTTACAAATGTACATTAAATTCTATTAAACCCCAATTTTAATAAAAATCAATTTCTGTTTATTTATTGTTACTTTTAATAAAAATAAATTTAAATAAAAAGAACTTAACGTAATAAAATATAGCTAATGAGAATAAAGACTATTTTTACTTTAAATTTCAGTTTAAAAATACATAAGTGCACTTCTAATGTTTTTTAAAAAATTATCTTTTAAATTTTAAAATCTATATTACGGAAAATATGGAAGAGTTTTCTCTTATTATGTACATTCATTTAATCATAAAAGTTTACTTTAAACTTAACTTAATAATATTTTATCATATACATATTTATATCTATTGATCTTTTATTACTAATAAATACAAAACATATTCCAATTTGATGACAAAAAATATCACTTTAAAATATTGATACATTGATCTAAAATTGATATCATGGTCTTTCAAATTCCACATGTGTGCTTAAAAACCATTGTGAATTACTATATCATTTCTTACTAATATTAAACACCATTTTAATCGATATAAAATATTTTTTTGTCATATATCACAATCTGGATTGGTAAACACACAAATTAAAAAAATTAAAACATCAAATTTTATTATTAAATTTTTAATGAAGTATAAACTAAACTATAAAAAAATACACAAAAAGTACAAAAAAAATTAGAAAACGAGATAACATTAAATCGTGAAACGGACGGATCATTTTCTAGTTGAATCAAATGGACTAGTAAAACACTAAAATCATATATCACAGATGCCAAAAAAAGGGAAAAAAAAAAAAAAAGATCACAGAAGAAAGTTATGGAAACCATTATAGGGTCTTGTTTGAAATTACCTAATGGCGTAACAGTAATGTAAAAATTAGAAAAAGAATAAAAACAAAAAAACAAATTTGTCAACAGAAATATTATTTTTTTCTTAAAAGAAGGAAATTAAATTTTTGAAATAAAAGGTAATTGGTCCAATTGAGATCGGCCCATGAGGTCATATTGAGCCCAAACGGATCCGACCCGTTATCCATCCACTGCCAGAAACGGGAAGTATTCGTTGCTCTGTGAAACCAGCCTCACGCATAGCCCTCCGCTCTAGAAGCCACGTGGCCCGAGCCTTCGCTCAAACCACACAGCTCAGCTCCTGGCTTGGATCGGGCGAGTCGGTGAAAACCCAGCATGAGCCCGACTACTTGAACCGAACCAACGTCCCAATTACCCTAAAGCCCTCACTTGAGTTACAAGCCCACGCTACTGAGCTCAGCGAACTAATACTTCTCTCTCTTCATATATAATAACTCTTTTTTGTTTCACGTTTTTCGATGTGGGACTTTTTGAGGCTTCGTAACAATTTATTTCATTTAGATTCTCATTATTAAACTCTCTTTTTTGGTTTTAATGTAAAGATAGATTATTAAACTTAATTTGTACACACCCTTTTAACATATACACACAGTGAGCCATTCGCATTTATTTTTCTTTGGTGGGTTTTTATATTTCTTGGCGTAGTTTCGATTTTATGAATTTATCGATTGATCTGACATATAACCACGGGTCGTTTCATTGTGTTTTTTTCTTCATTCAGATGATATTTAGTTTCCAGTTCTTTAACGTCTCGTTTATTCTAAAATTATTTTCTATTTGTAATATGTTATGTTTAATTATATAGCTTTGCTTATAGAAAAATACTGAAAACCCTTTTGAATAAATATCTTGAAAACGTTCGTATGAATCATGTATAATTCCATATATGGATCATTTCCACACAAAAAAATTGGAGTGACGTAATAATGATGGGATCTTGTGTTTCTGACATGAAGAGGAAAGAAAGCAAGAAGAAGAGACGAAATTAAATTAATAAGAGGAAGAGGAACAAACCCAAAACAGCAAAGCGCAGTTAATAAAACGACACCCTTTTTTCAAACTCATCTCAAATATCCAAACGAACATTTTATTGGACAACAAAACCAAATTCCAAAGTCCAAACGTATGTCACTATTTGCTTATGTCACACTTTTTTTTTTTGTGTGCACACTATCTTCAGATTTTCTCAAGAAACAAGACTCTTACGTTATAAAATATGTCGTTTTTCATTTTTCGGTATTTAAATTTTTGAAACACATATAGTATGTAGTACAATAAAACGAAATCATATTTGAAAATTCCTTTCACACAATGTTTTTTTTTATAACTTTTTTTTTTCTTTTCACACAATGTTATGAAATCTAAGTTTACATTCTCTCTATCCATTGTCATTACCGGTCTAATGCTTTAGTCATGTAAGTCAAGAATGCTGAAACTATTACTTTAGCAACAAACAAAAAAATGGTGAAACTATTACTATTTTTTACATAAGATCCACGTTCAAATCCATTAAATCCACAGTATCCTCTATCGTGTGTATATATATATGATATATGTATTATTTTATCATTTATATATATACAACAGCACTTCATTTATACATCAACTGTTCTAAAGTAAACCTATATATATTAGAATTGACCCCAAAAAACCTATTCTATATCTATGTAAAGCAACTCCAAAACGACGACATTTGAACTTCATACCAAAAAAGGGTAAGTACGTTGGTGGGTGGTGCATTTATTGATTTATTGTAATTCTTTTTATTTTAGTTTAAATTTACAGAAATTTCTTTTTCCCCGTGGTCATATATAATTATATTAACAAAAAATTATTAATATTATATATTTATATATATTAAAGGTATAATATGCAATTCTTGACAATCCCTTAACAAGAGATAAAAAGACTATTATTTTAGTATATATAATATGCTCGTACTTAAATAAAATATTCACAATTACACACCAAAATATACACCAATTAATAATAGTACTATAGAACTATTTATCATAATTAGATATGTGATATATGTACTAGTAATAAAACTAAAAACAATCTAAATTAAGAAATTTTTCAGATCTTGTCTTGTATTTATATATACCCATTCACGTGGGCCATTCAAATTTGCATGAAAGCCACTCCTCTTTTCACAAAACAAAACTTCTCACTCTCACTCTCACTCTCTCTCTCTCTCTCTCTCTCTCTCTCTCTCTCTCTCTCTCTCT
>OVAY01000967.1:0-26100 GCA_900406395.1 Kernera saxatilis
AGGGTCTGTTTTGCTAATAGTACGAGACATGCATGCCTTTGGCTTTAAGATGAAGGATCAACATCTCATGCTCCTCGTGTAGAGCTCGAGATTCTTTCATACGGCGAATTAAGTAGTCCGGAAGAGGTTGCTTCACATGCACCGACGTCTTTGCTTCGACATCATTGATTGCCACCTTGATGGAGCTGAGATCAAAACCCTCGCCTTCACCTTCCTTCGTCCGTCGTCCAGCCGTGCGGCCACTCTTTCTTTCCGGTTTCATATCAATCTCTCTCTCCATGAATGATGAATGATGATAGATTGATTCTCTCTCTTCCCTCTTGATTCCCAAAGAGGCTACAACCCTACCTATCTATATATACTAAGACGGTAGATTTATGGTCGGTCTAAACGGGCCCAATAGTATAGTCGGTGATGTTTCTGTTTCATATTTTTAAAAATTAATAAAATCATTAAAAGAGAGTAAAAAAAAACTCGTCGGTTTTCTGCATTATCTCCTCAATGCCTAACCTCAACTGATCTTCCCCATGAAACCATTTAAAAACTCACGGGCGGCTTCAAATCTGCTACAACTCTGGTTTTCAACCCTAGACTAATTAGATCGACTCTTCATCGATACTCGCCATTAGATCTGCTCGTAATCAAGGTGAATGGCTTTGGTTGGTTTGACATTGATGAAATCCCAACTAACTTTCTGCTTCGGTTTCAATTGTATATTACTCTTTTTATAATTTTATGTTGACATCTTGTGTAACATGTTTTGCAAGATGTTTTTCTTGTATATGTAACGTAACGATCACATTAAGGAAAAGATGCATCCAAGGAAAAGATATATACCGTGTCTTTGAAGAAAAAAAAAACTCAAAAACAAAAGGAACTGTTCCCTTTCACATTTATGATTAGTTTAATTATTTGAATTTTCAAGTTTATCTCTAATTTTCTTTTAAATCTTTTGGTTTCTTGACATCTTTCTCGGCAACTCCAACCCTAACTTTGTGGGTCGAATCTGTCAAAACAATCATCCAGATTACCATAAATCACAAGGGACAACCAGTTTCAGAACAGAACAAAAGAAAATGAGGAAGAGGTTAATCAACACAACTCCAAGACAGGATCATTTCATATGTTTTTGCTACGACCCTATATGTGACTAGCCATTCCAAAAAGCTGGCCTAATTTATGCAAACGAAAAGAGAGTACCTTCTTGATCGGGTTTTGGCCTGCAGAAGACAAAGTCGGTCTTGTCAACAAAAGAGTAACGAATCCTAGCTTGGAACTCTTTTGTCATGTTATCAACATGATCCTTCACTTCAAATGTTATGAGAAGCATTACCCCAGCAGCAGAAAAGTGATAATTGGCATATAGAAGGTTGACAAATTCATATTCTGTCTCCTTTTCGTAAACCAAAAAAAAAAGATTGTAAGAATTAATGCATATCACAGCCATAAAAACAAGATGCGTTAATTAGAGTATAGTTCTCTCACGTTTTCTTGATTGTAGTCATCAAGGGATTTCTGAGTCAGCCTCTTGAGTAAATCCGCATCGGTTTCTGGCTCCTCAACGAATTCATTATCATCAAAATCGACAGGATAATAGTTGAAAACGCACCGGAACATCTTGAAGTCGATATCAAACCCCTAATTCAAATGTAACCAACTCTCAGTTTTAAAAATTTAAAAGCTCTATTGTTAAAAAAAACATTTTAAAAAAAACCTCGCTCGCTTGGATTTGTTCGTTCATGAGATCAATTTCTTGCTCTGTTGTGCGCTGAGGCTCAACTTCCTCGGTTCGTGTGATATATTTATGTCTAATAAAGTCAGGCTCATCAGGTGTATGTAGCAAATATCCATATTCGACCTTCCAAGTCCAACCTTTGTACACATAATCAGAATCAGGAATTGATCAAATCAAATTTAGAGAAACTTAGTTGAATCGTACCTTCAAATTCTTCACCCATCGCTCCTTACGAATCAAACGTTGAAGAACCCTAACTTGTCTGAAAGTGACTTTAGATGCGTTCCCTTCTATCTCTTTTCTCTCTCTCTATTAAACTATTTCCCATTACATTCAAGTCCCTCGAAGTTTCTTTCTCTTTGTCTTCGGCCTCATAATTTTATCTAAACATTAAGTACTCCCCTCCGAATTTGCAGGTTTGGATCGGTTTTAAATCAATTATATTAAAACTAAAATATTATTTAATTTTAAATTAGTATTAGAGTTTTTTTAAACTTTTTAGTATACTTAAATGTATTTTTATATTTTTTTTTAAAATAATAATTTAATAAATTTTGATTTATTTGTTTCGGTTTCACATAATTAAGGTTCATATATATAATTTGCTATAGAATTTCTATACCATTCGAGTTTTGATAAAATCCAGCTCAGATTCCAATTGATGAATGTTGGTTCGATCCAATTCGGTTCGGTTCTTGTGGTATATGGAAGTTTCACCATAAAAAACTTGTGAAAATTTAAGGTGTAAATTAAATCTAATATTTTTTAACGAAATAAACAAAACTCCAACCTATTTTATTAAAGCAATTGAAGACTTCTAGAAGCCAACAAGGTTAAACCGTACATAAAAAACAAGATACAGCTGTTTATCACTTGATTTATAGATGTTGGTTTGCATTTATATATTCAAAATATCCTGAAAGTGAAAATAATATGTGTTTTATGACATCGCTTTCAAATTTTGATTCGGAGACCTTAACCATGGAAAAAAAAAAGAGTCAACCAAAATTATCACCAAACAATGCCATTAACAAACGTCATAGTAATGGTTAATTTTGTTGCTTTCAAACAAACTTAAGTTGGTTTACATCGGATTTTGCAAATATAGGTATGAGAATTGCGTAACATGTATATATATGTCCAAACAATAAAGCAAGCACTTAGCAAAAAAACAATAAAGCAAGCATCGTCTTGTTTCCAAACCACAGTCCAAAAGGGTTTAGTGTTATAAATTGTTCCTTACATTGTATTTATGTAGTTGCAAATTTGTCGTAATCTTGTGGAGAATTAGTTTTTATGTCAAAAATTCATCATTTCATAAGTACATATGTATCAAGAATATAAACGAAGAGCACATATTCATCAAGAAGATAAACGTCTATACAAATATACAAGCACATCAGAAACATAAATGAAAATGAAGATCATATCTATATATAGATAAGTGGTGAGTGGTGACCTTCTCTTGATTGTAGCGCTTTATGGATTCTTGAGAAAGCCTCTTCACTAAATCTGCGTTGGTCTCTGGCTCGTCAAGGAAATCATAATCATCGGGATCAACAAGATGGTAGTTGAACAGACAGCGGAACATCGAGAAATCAATATCGAACCCCTATTTTCACATAGAATCAATATTTCGATATGAACATAATTTTAAAACTGATTGATGAAATAAAACCAATCATCTATATATAAGATCATAAACCTCGCTCTCTTCGATTTGTTCGTTCATCATGGAAATTTCTTGCTCTATTGTGTAGAGAGGCTCGTCTTTCTCGGTTCGTGTGATATAGTGATGCTTCAAGCACTCAGGATCATCATGTGTGCATAGCAAATATGCATCTTCGACCCAAGAAGTCCAACCTAATTAAGATAACAAACCATAATCAAGACTTTGATCGATCGATCGATCGGGATCAAGTATACATACAAACCCTAGAATTTAGAGAAACAAAGTTGGATGCATACCTTGGAATGATTCACCCATGCCTCCTCACAAATCAAAGATCGCTTTTCGTTGTAGATCTAGAGGAGATGAAAAGCCCTAACCTTTTTAAAAGGCTCTCTCAAAGTAACTTTAATTATATGATTCGTTTCCCTTAATCTATTTCCAATTTTATTCCATAAGTCCTTTTATTTTTCTTGCTCTTCGTCTTTGCCATATAATTTTTTCTTTTCATCTAAAGATATTGTATTGGAATTGAAAACGAGACCTTTAGTGTTGGACCGAATGACAAACTAGCATTTTGCAAGATTAAGCTCCATAATTGCTTCTTTGTGTGGACGAGCACAAGCTCACTACTTCCACAAGAGTATTCGAATCGTACCTTCAAAGTTCAAATTCACCCCATGGCTCCTCAAGAATATTATCCCCTTACTTCTTTAATTTCCCACTTATTTTCGTCAAGTCCCTTTAAGTTTATCGATCTTCGCCTTTTGGCCCCATAGTTTTAGTTTCGTTTAAACTACCCCATCGATCGAAATAACAATAGAATAATAGTGCCAAACAATTGAAGCATGAATAAGTGATTTTCTGTTCTGAATTTTTTTCTTTTAATAATAAGATATTTATTAAACAGGAGAACCGGGAATTGGTATGAGTTACACAATTAAGCAATTGGATAAAACAAAACCATAGTAAACCGAACTAAACCTAAACGAATTCTTATTTAATTTAACAGCGTATCAAAAGTGTATTACATACGTCCATATATGAGTGATTTTGGTGAATTAGAAATATCTTCTCATAAGTCATAACAAATTAAATACGTACGAAATTTTGGTCTTAGGACAGTAAAGATCAATTAAAAAAATAAGAGTAGAAAAATCAATGTTTAGCAAAACTCGCTAGCATCTCAATATCTCGACATCATCTTCACCAAACTTCCTCAATGAATCAAAGACCTTGATAAACTCCAAAGTTTGAAAAAGGATTCGAAATCAACTCGATTACTAGCGGGATCTATAAGCTCTATTTCGTTTACCTTTGGTTTCTGACATCTCTATCCACGGTCCCAACACACACAACTCTCAAAACAGTCCAAATAATATAAATCGCAGAAGACCAGTGATAGTTGGCTTTAACAACCTTGACATACTCAAAATTTGTCTTTTCTAACACATTCATAAGTATCCACATCCTATACTATTGTACACAATGCAAATTTGAAAGCACAAGAGTTCTCACATTTACTTGATTGTAGTCATCAAGGGATTCTAAGAGAGCCTCTTGACTAAATCCCTATTGGTTTCTGGTTCGTCAACGAATTGATGTGATGGTAGTTGAAAACGCAGCAAAAGAATGAGAAGTCAATATCAAACCCCTAATTCACATCCAATCAAACTCGAAACTTCATATGTGATGGCTGATTGATAATATATAAAATCCCAAGAATTCCTACAATAAAGTTTATTCCCTAGAAACAAAAGAACTCCCATTAGCAATTTAAGACAAACAATTAGATAAAAAAAAAAATGGAGCATCTCTCACTCTCAGTTCTCACTCCTTGTGGCAAATAAAAGCTCATCCTCCAATCTGTAAAGACAACCAAATCAAAGGAAAATCAACCATGCAGAATCTAACATAAAAATTACAAGACCCTTGTAGCTAGATATTTTGTTACCTTTGTTTCTTTACATCTTTTTGGGCATCTTTCTTGACAGTCCCAACGCAATATTCCACTATCAAAACAATCCAAAATACTAAAAATCTCAAGAAACAGCCACTTTCAACAGAAATTGGAAGCTCACAAGCTAAATCCATCTTCCATGGTGAAAGAGGCAAATATATTCCACAATGAATTCATGAAACAACAATTACAGATGGACAAGAAAAGCTTATAATATACCTCCTTGATTGGGTTTCGGCCTGCAAAAGACATACTCAGTGAAGAGATCTTGAGCGTGGCGCACCCTTGCTTGGAAGGGCTTTATCAAGTCATCATAAGGATCAACAACTTCAAACGTTATGAGAAACATTATCCCAGCAGAGACGTGAAAATTGGCTTTAACAACCTTGACAAACTCATATTTTGTCCCCTGTTTATAAACAAAGAGAAAACAAAACACATTCATTTCTTTTTTTTTTGGGTTGAAATTATTGTTAAACTCGTTAGTGAATGAACGAGTTTGAAAATAATTACAAAAGATTGTTGTCAGAAAAAAACACATTCATAAAAAGTGGTTTTTTCTTTGTTAATAATTCATAAACAAGTGTTAGGGTGAATTGTCTCAATTCAATTTGAAGCAGTTACAATTCTTATTCTTCCAAAACAATAAGCACATCTGATATCATATTGTACACAATGCAAATTCGAAAGCACAAGGCATAAGACTAGTGTTTTTTTACCTCTTTTTCATTGTAGTCCTCAAGAGATTTCTGAGAGAGCCTCTTGAGTAAATCCCCAGTGGTTTCTGGCTCGTCCACGAAGTCATCAGCATTCAGATCAGCAAGATGGTAGTTGAAAACGCAGCGGAACAACGAGAAATCGATATCAAAACCCTGTTTCACATACAATCAAAAACCCTCAACTTCACAGATTATATAGAGCTGCTTGAGAATAATATAATCAAAACCATAAGATAAAAAAACACATATATACATCGCTCTCATTGACTTCTTTGTGCATTCTGGCAAGTTCTTCCTCTGGTGTGTACTGAGGCTTATCTTCCTCGGTCCGAGTCATGTAAGGAGGTCTCTCATAGTCAGGATCCTCAGGTTTCCACAGCAAAAACGCAGGTTCGACCCATTTAGTCCATCCTGAGACATGTAAACGGAATCGATCGGGAGAGAGTAAATTATAAACACTCAATTTTAGAGAGAATTGAAATTGAATCGTACCTTCAAATTCACCCATGGCTCGTCACGAACCAAAATAAGGCCTCTAGTTGATGAACCGATGATGAGGAACCCAACCTTTTTAACAAAATATGCATTCTTTTAAATTAAAATTATCGAAAAAACATATTTATTTTTGAGTAATAAAATAGGTCAAAACTAAGATTGTAAAAACTAAACCCTACATGCGAAATCCTAAACTTTATGCCAAAAAATTGAATTTTAGACCCTAGAGTAAAATCTAGATTATAACAAACTTGAAAATAACGTTAATTTTTAATTAATTGACATTTTTCTAGTTTAAACTTTTTTTTAGCTTCATATTTTGATTCCAATATATTAATTTCCCGATTGGGTTTGGGAAAGTGAACCTATGATTTCTATTCCTCTATGATATCCAGAATATTTCCCATTTATTTTATTCAAATCCCTTTAAGTTTCTTGATCTCACCTTTTGGTTTAGTAGATTTTTATGCCACTTATCCCAGCAAAGTAACAGTACAATAATAATGCCAAAAAAATTGGCGCATGTCGAGCTTGGCATTCCGAAAATTCAAGTCAAGTTTGTTTGGAATTTCAGAATTTCCGGTTGTTCGGTTTGATTAGGAAAATTTATGCCGATTAAAACTGAACAAAACTTCTATTCGGTTTGGATGGTAAATCTCGGTCGGAAACTATTTTACGATATATAAACTATTTACGATAGTATACAAAAAATAAATCCTAAAGAGGCATTAGTACAATTAGGGTTCCCAATACAATATAGGGTTTTAGAAAGAGGGGGGAGATATAAAAGTCGGTGAAAAAAGTTGGAAATTAGGGTTCATCAACACAAGGCGATAACTGATTCGTGAGGAGCGATGGAGCCTGAGGATTGTGGTTATAAGACGAAGGTTGCGTTGGATGGTACGAATCCATTTTAGACTCTATAAACTTTAGGGTTTGGTATACATAGTCCCAGACGACAGATTAGCTATAGGCTATAGCCCTAACGCTGAATTAACTGTTTTTTTTAGGTACTGTCTCTTATGTGTTGGCAAGAGTGTCTTTATCTTATGAGGTTGGTTCCTTTCCTAAGAATCTGATTCCTCCGCATATTAGACGGAAGGAGGACGATGAGCCTAAGTACACGACACAGCAAGAGTATGCCATGATGAAAAAACAAGTCAAGATGAGCAAGGTTCTGGTTCTTGTTTGTATTCATCATCAAGTTTTTTTTTTTTCACTTTTCATGTTGATTTGTCAATTAGGGATTCGACATTGACTTCACACTGTTCCGCTCTGTTTTCAATTACCGACCTGTGTGTTTCGACGATAACGGATTTGCTTTGGAGCCAGAAACCACTAGGGAGTTATTCAAGAGGCTGTCTCAGAACTCCCTTAGGAACTACAATAACAAAGAGGTCAAAAAACATTTAAACCTCTGTTTTCAAGTTCTCTTTGTGTAGATAGATAAATTAGATGTGCTTATGAAATTGGTTTTCGGCTCTGTTATGAAACAGAAGACACAATATGAATTTGTCAAGGTTGTCAAAGCCAATTTTCACTCGTGTTCTGGTATTATGTATCTCATCACATTCGAAGTTACGGATCCTTACGATAACCTGCCAAGTCCGTTATTTATATGGTACTGAGGCTGATGAGTACATCTTCTGCAGACCAAAACCCGATCAACAAGGTACTACATTAGCAAGTGGAGTGCATTTGTATCTTTCTCTTGGATGATATGATTCTGTGTTTCATGAGATTTAATGGTATAATTGGATTGTTTTGCCAGTCAAATGCGTCGGAACTGTCAAGAAACAAAGGTGCACGAGTTATATATATTTCTTTCTTTTTTTTCTTCCTTTGTCTTACAATCGAATCTCAACTGTAATGTGTTCTCTTTCTATTCGTGGTATTTGCAGATTGCCATAGGAGCTTATGCAATTTTGTTCTGTGGTGAGCACAAGTCCTGTTCTGAGTGAATTGTTCTTGTCGGAAAAATCCATCTATTATTATAAAATAAAAGCATTGGACATTCGTCAAATCGAACGGGGGTGTAATCTCTGGATGCTATTGGAATCTCTCTTTTGGACGTTTTCATATTATTTGTGTTGGACGGAAAAAATATAGTAGTTTACTTTATGAAACCCTAAACTATGCATACGTATCTTTCTTTGGTACTTTTACATTTTTTAAAGAGTAATTCCATAAAATACCACACTTTTAAGTTTGTGTTTCAAAAATACCACAACAACTTTATTTTTCCATAAATACCACTATTAGTTTATTGTTTCCAAAAATACCACAAAACTAAAATTAATTTTTAAGAGTTTAGAATTTAATTTTGTTGGTTTGGGTTCACTAATTTAGGTTTATGGTATAGTTTTGAGGGGTTAAGGTTAAATTTAAGTTTTGTGGTATTTTTGGAAATTAAAACTAAGTGTGGTATTTTTGAAAAAATAAATTTGTTGTGGTATTTTTGGAACACAAACTTAAAAATGTGGTATTTTGAAAATTGCCTTTTTTTAAATTATATTTTCCAAATTTCAGAAAGAGTAGGTATAGTTTTCAAATTTCTTATAAAATTTAGGGTATTTATCCCCCTAAATTTCAGAAAAAATAGGTATAGTTTTCAAATTTCTTATAAAATTTAGGGTATTTATCCCCCTAAATTTTATGATACTCACCAATTTATATATATATCTATATAAAAAAATATAATGCAATTGATTTATACTATTGTATATGTGGCATTATAGGATTTGCCTATGCTAAAAATACACATGGTGGTAAGTGATTCACCCATACCTTAGTGACAATATTTATCTCAAACAATAAATAATAACTTTGCGTCGAAAATGTAAAATCGAAATTCTAAAATCACGATTTTGTGTCAAAATCCCAATATTGTAATTTGATTCACAACAACACATATAATTGTGAATTTGCAATTTTTTTGCGTCAAAATTGTGGAATATGGATTTAGCACAAAAATTACAAAATCGGATATGACGCAAAAAAACAAAAAAAAATTATGAAAAACGGGATTGGCAGCTAAAATTTCATAATCAAAATCTAGCGTAAAAGTTGTATAATCGCATATTAGCTCCAAAAAGTAGTGAAATTAAAACAAGCGCATTTGAAGTTCTTCGAAGAACAACTCTACCCTGAACTCAACCATCCATGGAATCTAAAATTTGTTTCAAACAGTATATTTTTGTCAAAGAACGTAAAAGTAAAAATCACTTATTAGTCTTCTTATTGGCTTTGTGTGAGGAAAAAATGTGAATTTCCTGTAAGTACTGTATTTACGGTGGTGCGATACTGCGATGGTCAGGTCTCCATGCAATACACGAGATCGCTGTATTAAACCATCATGAGACAAGCCCAACACTATTTCAATAAATCTAATAAAGTATTAGCAAACCCATGTGTTTAAGGTACATTGCAAATAGAGTAGTATAAATATTTTTCTTATAAGAATTTTCATTGTAACTCTCCTCCCTTTTTTTTTTATGAAATCAATCAAACAATCATTTTGTTCTTGGTGAATCTAATATAATCCCTCTTGTGCTTTCCTAACATTTGAACAAAAATGTATATTTACAAAGAGAGGAAATAAAAACGAATTATCCCGTGGGAACTAAAGAATAAATCCAACAAATTAAGTGAATAAGTAAAATTTATTGGAAACCTCTGGCATAGAAGCAACGTTGAAAGAGGGACTTGTAGCGTGTGGATTCCTTAAGAATCATTCCGTGGGAACTCAAAAATCTTTTCATATTCAAGCTTGTGTAACAAGCGAGCAATTCAGGCAATTTTGCTACGTTTTTAGAAGATAATTGGTATGTTAGAGCAACTCCAAACGCAACTTCATTTATGTTCTTTCAAACGCAAGGCTATTAGCTGATTCGAGAGAAGCTATGGCGGATGACTTTCCATGTACGAATCGAACTCAATCGAAACTTAAGGATGTATACATAAAACTAAAGAAGGATCTATCTACTTGAAATCCCTTGCTAATTTAGATTTTGCCGGTCTCAGATTGGACTACTATAGATGTAGATGCATATTTGGAATTCGAGGCTGGTTCTGAGCCGCCTCGGTATACGTATACTCCCGACATAAGGATGAAGGGCCTCACTACACTCCTGAGGAAGAGGAACGCCTCATTAATAAAAAATCACCGAGACCGAGGTGACATTTTTATGGTTGATTTATTGGGAAATTTTGTTTTTATAGGGTGAGATTTTGATTTTTTTCTTGGAAAAATATTGTGTTTTGGATATCTAGGAATGATAAGATCTTCGCAGATTTGGACAGGGACCCAAGGGATACCCTAAAATTAGAGGAATCGGAAGCTGACGTTTGGCTTTTGGCGCAAACAGAAGTTTGCCCTGATACGCACCATCCGATCCCTCCCAATTTAGCTAGCAGAGTTTTCACTGGTTTTCGTTGCTTCATAGATGGATCCTGGAAAGAATCTGATTCTTCTTCCGGATTAGGATGGTTCTGTTCGAGGCCAAACAATGCAGATCAACTTTTGGGAGCTTGCAACCTTCGACGAAGTCTATCTCCTCTACATGCTGAAGTGGAAGCTCTAGTATGGGCTATGAGAAGTCTGATAGCAGAGGGAAGGACAGATGTTCTTTTTGTTACGGACTGCTCCGACCTGGTGAAGATAGTATCTACACCAACAGAGTGGCCAGCTTTTGAGATCTTATTAGACGAAATCCAGGAAAGTAAGGGTTTGTTCTCTTCTTTTTCTATTTCTTTTGTTCCTCGGCAAGACAATGTCAAAACGGATTTATTAACACGGAGTGTCCGTGTCTACCCGCATTATATCATGTATGTAAACACTTTGCCACTGTCGTGGCTCCTGGAGCCCTTCTAATTAATAGAAAGCTGTTGACAAAAAAAAAAAAGTCCCAATAATAGGACGATCAATGTTGATCAAATAAGAACAAAGGACGCAAGTTTACTGCAATTTTCTATACATGTCCCGTCCAAATACAATGGTATCATATATATACAAGAGATGAATAAACTAACTATCTTATAACTATCACACGTTACTAGTGGAAAACAATCTAATATACTGGCTTGGTCGTGAGACACAGGAACTCTAGTGATAGAACAATGATTCTCATGAGTGTAAAGCATGATACACCAAATTTAATTATTTATAATTTATTTGTGAACAAAAAAGAGTTCATTCACCTTCCTTAACTAATATTTCAGCCGTCTTAATAGAACCGGCTACTTTTGGATCGGTTCGATGTTTACAATGGTTTTGAATTTGCTGGTTTTTGGTTAAGATTTGACGAAAAGGTGTAGAAGAGATTAATTATATTTTTTTCGATGTAGAAGAGATTATTTTACAATTCTCCCAACTTATTTTCCTATATTATCCTTAATCTCATTTTTAAAACATTAGATTTTAGTAGATTTTGTAATAATGTTATATGTAAATATAATAAAAACAATTTTTTTTTAAATTTCCTTTTAATATACAATAGATTGTTTTTCTAACAATATTTTTAATCTCATGTTTTAAAACTTAGTAGATCATCATCATGGTATTGTGTGTAAATATAATATAAATATTTTTGAAAGTCTTAATTAGAGAATTTAGAAAGAAAGATTTTTAAAAACAAAACCTTACATTTTTTTGGTTATATTTACATAAAATGTTATTAAAATATCTAACAAAATTTAATGTTTAAAAAAAATTAAAGGATAGAAAAGAAAAATAATTTTTTTTATTATCCCTATTGGCAAGTACCAAATTTAACCACTAAATTAATTACCAAACAAAAAATCATAATTCTAAACATATAAATAATTTGAATATAGTTTTTAACTGATTAAATATATATTTTTAAAACCAGGTCATATATCCTGAAGGGTTTAGGGTTCTTCGAGAGGGCAAGATGTTTTAAAACTTTGTTCAGAAAACGCAAGGGCAAGGCCATCATCTGATTCTCGAGGAGCCATGGGGGATGACATTCTAGGTACGAATCTAACTCTCTAAGTTTAAGGATGTGTATACATAAAATAGTACCGATGATCAACGAGAATCAAGTCCCTAATTTCGATTTTCCGGTCTCATATTGGACGTATAAGTGGGAAGGTGTATATTTGGTACACGAGCCTGATTCTGTGCCTATGTATCAATATATTCCTTGTATAAGACGTGGTGAGAGTGAAGGGCCTAATCACACGCCCGAAGAAGAGTGTCTCCTCATGGAGAAACAATTCTGGGAGAGCGAGGTTTTCATCTTCTTCATTTGATTTCATCTTGGAAATTTATTTTATGTTGATTGGTCGATCGATTCTTGGGAAATCTAGTGTTATATAGGTAGGGTGAGATTTTGATCATTCTTTCTGCTTGGAAAATATTTTATGCTGATTTGTTGATTCTTGGGGAATCTTGTATGTGTTTATATATATATATATATAGGGGTTCGACATCGATTTCAAGCAGTTTCGCTGCATTTTTAATTTGCTACCCCTTGATTTCGATGACAACAAGTATGTCATGGAACCAGAAACCACCAGAGAGCTAATAGACAGGCTGTCTCGGACATCCCTTGAAAGATACAATGACAAGGAGGTCGAAAACTAGTCTCATGCTTGTGCTGTCTACAGTAATATAAGATGTGCTTATTTACGAATGGTTTTTTTGTTTTTTTGTTACTTTGTTTCGAAAACAGGATACAATATATGAATTTGTGAAGGCTATCAAAGCCAATTTTCGCAGCGCTGGTTGTGGCGAAATGTATTTCATTACCTTTGAAGGTAAAGATCTTTCTGATGATGAGCCAAAACACTTCCAGGCTAAGGTCCACTATCACTATCATGAATCGGCCAAATATTTCTCCTGCCGTCTGAAACCTGAGATAAAGGGTACTCTATTTTTTATTTCTTATTTAATAATAATCAGCTAATAAAAGGTTTGTAGCAAAGGCATAGATTATTTACATCGTTGCTTAGGGAAGATGGGTCTGTCTCTTTTCTGTTGAGATCAATTTGAAACTGGTTATAATGTTCTGCCTACTTTGTTGTTTTGGCAGCTTTCTCTATTGAAACTGAGGAGAAAGAAGATGTCAAGAAACCAAAGGTATCTTATAAATGTCTTTTTACTTTGATGACTCTTTTCCTTAGTGTTGAATTTAGATGGTTCTTGTTCTCTCTTAGGGTTTTTTTTTTCGCTTTACTGAATGTTTCTTGGTTTTTTTATGGATATCCTCAGACTGACAGAGTAGCCATCTAGTGTCTGATACTGGCTTGGTGGTGAGACGCAAGCACTGTTGTGATAACTGACGCAAGCACTCTTGTTATATGACTTGTACTACTTTTGACTATTTGCCTTGTTCGTTTGTTGTTTTTCAGAGTCCCAAGTTCTGATCGGTTTGTTTGTTGTTCAAGCTTTAACTATACATTGCGATTATAGCTTGTGAAAAATCTTTTTTCTTTGTCAGACTTTTTTTGTGATGAGAAGTATTTATGAAGTTGGTTACTATTCTATGTTTCTTGAGATTTACATTTGATTGTTTTGTCGACTTGCGTTGGAACTTCCGTGTTCGTTTTAACTATTTGCTTTGTTCGTTTGGTGTTTTAAGATTCAAGTTCTGTTCGGTTTGTTGTTCAAACTTTAACTAGGGTTCAGATTCTGTGTTTTGATTTCGCATACATAAAAAAGAAAACATAAAGAAAGAAAAAAACAAATTAAACTAGGGACAATTAAGCATACGATAAACCAAAATGAAAATATTTTTCTTCTTTGTAAACAAACAAGGGCTTCATTCAAATTCCAGCTGTCACTTACCATGTCGTTTGTTTCTCATCTTCATACATCAAATATTTGGTCAAGAAGCTGCATAAATAGTAAAAAAGAAATATTATTAATTAGTCAATATTAAATACAACTAATATAAAAAAAATAGTAGGATATACAAACGAGTTATACCTCTGGATATATGTATGATACCATCAAAGATGAACTTCCTTTAGGCAAACTGATATTTCTAGCAAACTTTCCAAAACCACCATCACAACCCCATTTTAAACCCCACGAATTTTGAAATTCGAAATAATGCACTCCATTTTTTGTACCATACCCAGTAACTAACAGCAGATGGTTTATTAATGTGTCGGTTTTCGTTGGTCCAAAATATATTTCATCCTGTATTAACAATAAACAAAAATACATCAAAAAAAAAAAAAAAAAAAAAANAAATATATATATATATATATATAATAATATGTTATTTAAAAGAACATGAGTTACTAACCTTGTTGGTCCTGTATGCCACAGTTAACCATACCTGGGCAACGATCGGCCCACGTGTATTCAACAGCGTAATAATTTCTGTTTCATCGATTTCTTCTACAGTCACCAATTTTCGGATCTTAAAGACGTCTCTAACCTGAATTTTTTTTTTTAAAACAAAATTTCTTCAATATCCAAATCAAATATATATATATATATATATATTAATAAGGGACTACCAAAAATTACTTACCTTGACTCTATTACATGCATCAGTGAGGACTGTGATCACCTTTTTTTTTTCAAATTTACACTTGCAATCGTCTTCTAAAATCATGCCGTCCTCACGTAGAAAACTTTTCAGACCTTTATAGCTTTTAAGAGATCCGTCGGCAAGATTTTCATCAATATTCCCAAAAAGATGTTTGTTGGAAAGTGTCAAAAGCCGTCCGGTTTTGTTGTGAATGTAGAAATGAGCTGCTATCATTCCGCTAACCGATATTGTCCAACATGAACCTTGTATTAACCAAAACAAACAAAAAATGCTGTGAAAATGGTTTGGCAATTAATTTTAGTTTTTTTTTAATATTTTTAATGCAAAATAACAATTTTCTATCGTGACAACAATGACAGATTTGTTTTATACATAGCTTTTATTAACTAAAAATTATACTGTCTTAATAAACTATAATTCTTTAACAAACAAAAAAGTATAATTAATATTTTTAGTTTTTGATATTTAATATTTGGAGGAATTTAATATAGTGATAATAGTTAAATTGCTATGGCTGATAAAAACAAAATTTAATGAAAAAATCGGATGAATAGTTGAAAATTACAGTGATCACTTTGTTTTATTTTAATGCTAATTTTTTCAACTTTTTATATGATTTGTGGTTTAGGCCGGTTTATTAAAGTCAATTTATGATTTGTGGTTAAGGCTGGTTTATTAAAGCGCGTGTTAGATAACGTTGATTTACTTAAATCAATTTTAAAACCGACTGAAAACTTATTGATAGGAAGGTATTTGGTGTTTTGCAATCCCAAAAAAGGAATGCCAAAAAAAAAAACAAAAAGCAATCCCAAAAAAGGAAGGTATTTAGTGTCAGTTAAAAGACCGTCTCAAATATTGGAGTGTTTCATATTTATTTTGTTTTGTTTCAGAAAATCAATATTTGTGATTATTTTAGACCTTACAAGTTTTTTTAGGGGTTAGGATTTATAATTTAATGTTTAGGCTTTAGATTGTTATTTTAAAATTTGACTATTTTTTTAGTTTGATATAAATTTAGATTATCAGTTAGCATAATCAATTAACATATTTCATATTTGTAATTTCACCTAGATCTCCTTGATCAACGACCTTCAGCAACACAATTTTGTTGTCTTTGGAATCTCTCCAGCTCATTTTGTATTTGCAGTCTTTAGGGATATCCTGAAAAAAAAAAGAAAAAAAAATGTTACAGAAATTCTATGAACCAAATATGATCTAAATACAGTGAGAAACGTCATGTATACCTCAGGAAGTTCTGGAGGTGCCTGTATATCAATAAACGTGTTAGTAATATATAATTTGTTTTCATGTCTACTTTTATAATTGCAATTCAATTTAACAAATAATCTTACCACATCCGCCACTTTTTTCCCTTTCCTATCTCCCATCTTTTAAAACCCTAATCACTGATCACAGGTTTAGATAAAGAAAAAGACATGGTCAAATTCGAAACAAAAAAAAAAGACAAATTATTGACTCTTAACCAGTAAGATAAAACTCAGGAAATTAAAGTAGAACAATTTTTACCAATATCCTCAGTGTTAATTTTCTCAACTGAATAAAAAAACAGTCTTTCTAATATATAAAAACCGTGGTGATGATATCTTGTTCAAAGAAAAACCCATAATTTAACTTCAAAATCATCATCACTTTACGGAGAAAAGAACAATATCTATACTCTTTACCGAAACAACACCACGATTATATAAAAGTTTAGATTAAAAAAGCACTGTCCAATAAAAAAAAGTGAGATGATGGAAATTTGGGGAGAATGAGCTAGTGACAAAAAGAGTATATAATAAACCTTAGAATCGGCGATTCTGAGGTTGGGTCTCGAAAAGGTTAGATTAAAAAGAGACGATCAAATCAAAACCAAAAAGACCGATTGCACAAATCTCAAGAAATGTAGCCTTTACAATCGACCATGCAGTAAAATTAAGTTCTGAAATGGGATTTTCTATGAAACAACTAAAAAATGACAAGAATCTTTACATAAATGTATGGGATAGAGAGAATGGAATACGAGAGAAAGCAAACCTCTCAGAAATGTGTGTGTGTGTATGTGAGAGAGAGAGAGAGAGAGAGCGAGGAAAAAAAAGAGAGAAGATGATGAAGTATGATTTTTTGTTGTTAGCTAAATATATATATAGAGAAAATGATGAAGTATGATTGTATGAGAAAGCCAAAAGAGTCTTGAATTGCTGATAAGTAATTGAGGAAAGAGATTTAAACACAAATTCACATCCAACTTTTTTTTCTTGCAAAGATGTTACGACGTTATTTCAACGTTGTTTCTATTTGTTTGTTACGGAAATGAATTGTATATAATTTCTCATTTGATTATGTAAAATTACATGCCTAGATATAAATGATTAAGCTCTTGTTGGGATTGTTTTAAATACTTACCAATTCTGACTCAACGCACGATGATGCTTGCATTGTCCTCTTTTTGTTCCATTTTATATGAAATATAGATTTTTGTTGGTGCACAAAAAAAAGAAGTTTTGTAATAAAACATGATTAAATACAACAAGATATTTGACTACATCCGTATATTTCAAACGGAGAGTAATGAAGAAAATTCAGGAATTATGATTAGTGTTAACTGCTAATCTCTGAAACAAAAAAATAAATAAATAAAATGGGTAACTTTGTTTACATTATTAACCACTGCCGGTCGTTTGAAAGCATATGAAACATATTTCAGATCGGATAATCTATATAATATGGTTAATACATAAAATAAATTTTAATTATTTAATTAAAAATAATATTTTGGAGCAACCACAACTAAACTATTATATTTTCTTTGGGACCACTAACGAGGTTGGTAATGGTAATAATATAACGTCCAAAAATATTGAAATTCGGATTCATCCTAGAAGGACCTCTGGCAAAAGAGACCCCACAAGATCACTTGAGGAAAGAATATTGATCCAATAATATTTCTATTATTCTTACTGTTTCTCTTTTCTATTATCAAAGACATTTGAAACATATATTCTTTTTGGAATTCATTTAGGTTTTTTATTTTCTTTATTAAAATTTTCGTTTATTTTGTAATTTCATTAGTTTCAACTTCACGACAAAAAAAAACAACAATATTAGCAAATAATAGTAGCCGTTAAATTTGAGTAACGGAAAAAAGATTCCGTCTTGACGGGAGAAGTAGCAGGCGAAAGCTTTGTAGCTTTACTATTGAAGGCTGGCACGTGCCGGAACACACACGTTTATTATGATCAAAAACTATATAAATAATTATTAACTTTTTCTTTTCGAGAAATAACTTTGCTTTTGAAAAAGCTTTACTGGGGGAGGGAGTTTTCTACATTAGTAAATACAGTATTAGGTGAATTAGACGTCAACAGAAGATAAATCAACAATTTATATTGGAAAAGATAGTTGGTAAAAACTGTAAAGTATGTATTATCTTCCAATTCGAGATTAACATCATAAATTACTTTTATTCCTTGACACGTTTTGAAGAAAAAGCACAATAAAAAAATAAAAAAAATGTAATGACAAAAAAAAGAAGTAATATAGTTGCTGTTTTTGACATATGATATATTTTGTATTTTCCGTGATTCCATTTATGAAATTTTAAGACTTCTACCTAATTAATTTATTGCATTGAATAAAAGACGTGTTTTTTATTTGTCAAAAAATAATCAAAGAAGTGTTTTTTTTTTTTTTTGAAAAAGGATAATCAAAGAAGTGTTGATGACGTGATGTAGTACAATGATGCCTTTTACATATCTTTTACAAAGAAAAAGATAGTAATTATTTACAATTTCTGTTTTTGTCATATAATAATTATATATTTCAAGATCTTCACTACTGTAATTATTACCATATTGTTGTTTTATTTCGTAAAAAACTATTAATTTGTATCGTTTTGCCTTGTAAAGACTAAAGATGTTGCGATTTTTTACTTTTCAATGTCAATTTTCTTTCAAACTATTTCATTAAAGCTTAGATGTAATAAGAAAGCCTCCAAAAACAGAGATTCAAATTTCACCGAAAAATAAAAAATAGAGAAAATGCACCACATTCACTCACATTTTTAATTTGACGATAGAAAACACCACTATTTGATGAAAATCTGGCGGTTGATTAACGAAAGCAAAGAACCTTGGATATAAGTGATGGAAAATTCTCTATTTTAAGGGGAAAAATGATATATTTATATAATAGTTATATTAGACCTCAAAAATAATATTTCTATTAAGTGTTTCATAGACTAAAATCTGTAATATTGGAAAGGATAATTGGTGAAAACTGTAAAATAAGTGTAATATGTCAATCCGATGGTCCAAATGAATTACTGGATACATAAATGAAAATACCAGTAAAAGAGAAGAAAAACCAAAAAAGGTTTGGAATATAGAAACAGCCAAATATCTTTGCATGGTGCATTTTCCGCAGTTACATGCCTCCGATAATTTATTAATTTTACATGGGACAATAATATAATGCAAGAATATTCTTTGTATTGTCAAATTAATTTAAAAAAGAAAAAACAAACATTTACAAAATACTAATCACAACATTTTGAATATTTGATGTGTACGTATAAAAGAAATATATGATAATAATAATAATAATAATTTTTGGGATCCGAGTTGGCATTGCACTTTCGTTGCTTTTTAATGGCAAGAGACTTTTCTTATGAGAATCATCTTTTATTTGTTCTTTTTTTTTTTTTTATATAAGGCTTTCAAATTAAAATGCAGAATTACAAGGATATGACTGAAAAAGTCATATAGTTTATGAAAGTTTGAGAAATATATTAAGAGAAGGATGAGAATCCATACAATTAAGTAGATGTTTCTTTGTTTGTTCTTTGTTTCTTTGTTTTTTGTAGCTTAATTACGGCATCCACATAGTAAAAAATAAATAATAGAAAACCAAAAAATGAATAAATAATAATAAAAATATTTTGATATCTGTTTTTAGTTTTACTATCAAATTTTCATCATTAAGATTGCACATGACAAGTGTTAAAAAAGAAAAAAAAAAAGATTTCACATGGCTTGTCGGTCGTGTACCATCCTAAGTAAAGAGAAAATGGCAACAAAAATAAGTTTTAAAAAGTAAGAATACGACGTATTCCTTTTTAGCGGAACCTGCTTATAATTAACGTTTTTTTACAACATATAATTAACTTTTTTTAAAGATATTACTGAATTTATTTACTCTATACTATTTGTCTTTAACAGATCATATTTAATCAAATCAACATCAAGTTTTTGTGGGAAAAGTTATAGCGAACTTTTAATCTAGACTTTTGGGCTTTGTTAATAAAAAAAAAGTTATAGTCTACTTTTAAAATAGAAAGTTTTTTACATAAAAATCCCAAAGATTATTACATAAAATAGAAAGTTTTTTTTTGGATAGCAATCAAGTTTCCTTTCTTTTTTGTTAGACTTCAACAGAAAATGAGGAGGTCGCAGGACAACAAAAAGCTGCTCAGAAAAGATAAATTTGATTATTAGCTCGATATTTAATCGGTCAAATTATGCAAATTTAAATATTTTTATACTATCAAACCTCAAATTTGAAAACATGGATTCTTCGATCTCCCTAAAAATCGTGTATCAACCACGTGAGCTATGCAAGGTTTTTTTTCACTACTACGTTGCTTCTTTTAAACAAAGATTCTTTAAAAAACAAAAACTTGAACCAATGATTTCTGTAGAAAAAAAATGAAATGCTTACGTTTCATCTTCTACTGCCAAAGAATTTGGATGTGTATACTCAAACCCTGTTAATCAGTGATAACCAAATTAAGAGTTAATCGGTGCTAATTAAAATTTTATATCATTCTTAAGTTCTTATGGCTTTTTTTTGTGGGTCAAATTATTATGGTTTTAAACTATAATTTATGCAAATAAATATATGCCTTTAACTCCACTCTTTTCACATGCTTGAAATGGAATGTTTCTTCACGAATTACGATAAAACGCTTATTCTTTTGTTCGCTAATAAACAATATCTGTATTTTTTTGTTTCTTTTTACAGTATATGTATGTTGTAGTGAATCAATTCCTCTCTCATATTTGAGAAAGTGAAAATTCAGGAAACGAAGAAGGAAGATCACCAATAGCATGCTCAAAATTAAACCAAAACATAATATTTAATAAATAATCTTTACAACGAAAATTATATATTGTTTTAGAGTGTTTGCTAATTTACATTTGTCGTTATCCACCAAACCCCAACGACATAGTCACATATATTTCAAAGTAATTAAAGATTATTAACACAATTCTTATACATAAGACCTTTGGATGACGTGTATATCATTGGGACCGTATATCAGTCATCATTATTTCTCTGATACAAGGACAGAAACTGTTGCTCAGTAGAACAGTTGTGTTTCTCTCTCTCTATCTCTGTCAGTTCAAAGGAATTACAGAGTAAGCAAATTCATTTATTTTGATAAATCTAAAATTCCAAAAATAACATTTATGGATAAGAAAACTATCGGTTTAAATAGCTACACAACATAAAATTTGACACTAGTTTGTATATATATTGCCTAGCATATAAACAAACAAACAAAAAGAAGATTTTGTGGGTTTGACATTATAATACAATTCTGTAATTTTGGCACCAAAACATGATACCAAAGTTATGGTTTAAAATGGGATTATACGCCAAAAAATGATTTTGCAATGGTTGTGGCTATATCGTGATCCACAACTTTTAGCTGCAAAACGGAATGTATGATTATACAATTTCGGCGTAATATGAAATTCTGCAATTTCGGTGTCAAATTAAGACTAACTTTTGGCGCAAGAGTATGTGATTTTGAAATTTTATTGACAAAACACTATTTTACAATTTCACTGTCAAATCGAGATCCACAATTTTTAATGCCAGAACATGAGTCTCTGATTCCGTATTTTTTTGGTGTCAAAACGGGAATTCGTAGTTTTGGTGCTAAATCGGGATTCTGTAACTTTGGCATCAAAACAATTTTGTAGCTTTGGTGTCAAAAACGATTATGCAGTTCTTGCATCAAAACGGTTTCGTAGTTCTTGCGTCAAAGAGATTCCACAGTTTTAGGGCTAAAATGGATTACGTGATTTTGGTGTCAAAATGAGATTCTACGATTTTATAGTGTTTGTACCAAAGAGAGATTTTATACTTTTAGAATGAAAGAGGAATTTCAACGGTTTTGGTGCCAAAGAGAGATTATGTGGTTTCAATGTACAAAACCGTAATTCTATAATTTTGACGCCAAAACAAGATTATGCAGTTTTTAGTGTCAAAAAATAATTTCATAATTTCGACGTTAAAACATAATTCTTTTTACGTGCGTTGTAACGACCGTGTCAAGAAACACAAGGTAATTAAACGAAATCTTCATTTATAATTTTGTTTAATTAACTCGATATAGTTTTTTCCTAGAAATCTTAATGTTAGAGTTTTAGCTAGTGTGACATAGGAGCTTTTGTATGCCCAAGGAGTGAGAGAACATGAAGATGCTTATGAGACCTGTTGTCTCATTGGTTCACATTCTCCTGATCGATGTTACATGTATCTCTAGAGATGTGTGTGAAACTAAACAAGGTAGAATGCTTTTCCGATGACGTACGTATGCTAATCATGGTAGAAACTAATCATGGTAGAAACTAATCTATAAGGTAATCTACTGTATATATATGCTAAGATTAAAAAATAAAATAAAAAACGGAATAGCTTGTTAATGTTAATAACGACTTTAGGGTAGAGCTATTGAAACTTGGAAGATAAACTTTTCCTTAAAATCAAGCATCACAATACTCCATGGACCAATACTGAGGGGTATGAATGTCGAACTAAAACTATGAGGACAAAATACGAGGAATAGAAACAAAGAGAAACTCCAATGCAATTAAAGCGAGTCACTGATAAGGTAGGGTATAAGGTAGGGCTTCGTGTTTTGTAGTAAAAGACAAGGCGATATTTCTGATTCGAGAGGAGCAATGGAGAATTATTTACCAGGTACGCATCCAACTCTAAACTTAGGGTTAGGGTTCTTATTTTGTTCTTTCAAACGCAAGGCTATTAGCTGATTCGAGAGAAGCTATGGCGGATGACTTTTCATGTACGAATCGAACTCAATCGAAACTTAAGGATGTATACATAAAACTAATGAAGGATCTATCTACTTGAAATCCCTAGCTAATTTAGATTTTGCCGGTCTCAGATTGGACTACTATAGACGTAGATGCATATTTGGAATTCGAGGCTGGTTCTGAGCCGCCTCGGTATGCGTATACTCCCTACATAAGACGCGGCGAGGATGAAGGGCCTCACTACACTCCTGAGGAAGAGGAACGCCTCATTAATAAACAAGTCACCGAGACCAAGGTGACATTTTTATGGTTGATTTCTTGGGGAATTTTGTGTTTATAGGGTGAGATTTTGATCTTGTTTTCTTGAAAAAATCTTGTGTTTTGATAAATCCCAATAATAGGACGATCAATGTTGATCAAATAAGAACAAAGAACGCAAGTTTACTGCAATTTTCTATACATGTCTAGTCCAAATACAATGGTATCATTTATATACAAGAGATGAATAAACGAACAACCTTATAATTATCGCACGTTACTAGTGGGAAACAATCCCATAAACAATCTAATATACTGGCTTGGTCGTGAGACACAAGAACTGTAGTGATAGAACAATGATTCTCATGAGTGTAAAGCATGATACACCAAATTTAATTATTTATAATTTATTTGTGAACAAAAAAGAGTTCATTCACCTTCCTTAACTCACATTTCAGCCGTCTTAATAGAACCGGCTACTTTTGGATCGGTTCGATGTTTACATTGGTTTTGAATGTGCTGGTTTTCGGTTAAGATTTGACAAAAAGGTGTAGAAGATTAATTATATTTTTTTCGATGTATAAGTGGAATAAATGGTTAGAGGAATTTTTTATTGCTCTCGATCATACATTGCGATTATAGCTTGTGGAAATTTTTTTTTTCTTTTTGGTCAAACTTTTTTGTTGATGTGAAGTGTTTTTTGAAAATATTTATCAAAAAAAAAAAAAATTGGTTACTATTCTATGTTTCTTGAGATTTACATTTGATTCAATTGAGTGCGTTGGAACTTCCGTGAGAGATGTTAAAAAGGTAAAACAAAATATTTATCATTAATGATCGTCTTACTTTGATGGATCTTTTTAGTTTATGTTGAACTTAGAATCTTAGACAGTGGTTTTCTTTATCAGTGATTGACACCGAGTTTTACAAAATTTCCATGTCTAAGCTTGAACACATGTACGTACGTAGCATGACGTGAGAATAGAGGATTAGAAACTTTACATCACTGTTAAAATAAATGAAGATTAGAAACTTACATCACTGTTAAAATAATTGAAGATAGGGCGTCAAAAAAAAAAGAAATTGAAGATCCCATAAAAATACAAAGAAAGTAGTAAAAAATAGCCCTAATTTCTCAGAGTCTCTAATTTTCTCCATACCCGTCGAAACCATGTACGAACTTTATGGTTACGAAGAGGCTATCACATGCGTCTTCTGGGACGTGGTCAGCTCGCATCATGCTCGAACACGAAGGGAATGATAAAAGTGCGAGACTTCAAAGGATGTTAAGGGCATACGACAATCCTATTACCGAATATAGCTCTACACGATATAATTTGTTAGTAATTTCAAAAGACATGGATCTAGAAGAAGAAGACTCGGACTTTATCAGTGTTGTTCAAGAATTGAGAAAAAGACATAACAATATTCTCTTAGTAGTGCCTGATGATTACTACCCACCAGAGGAGTTACTTCCTGCTGCAAGATGCTCAGCGAAAGGACTCATCTCGACTGCACACTTAGTATGGCGTTGGAAAAGCCTGTATAAATGGGGGATTCGCTATCGAATCTGATTCTGACCTTGAGGAGGAAGGAAGCTCACAAGGTCAGATCGCGGCTGAGGAGGAAGAAGAAGCACTAGAACCTCCTCAAGCTAAAGTGACAAACAAGGTTTACTTTGATGTGGAAATTGGAGGTGAAGTTGCTGGAAGAATTGNGCTGGAAGAATTGTGGTGGGTCTCTTTGGTGATGTTGTGCCTAAAACCGTTCAACACTTGCGTGCCTTGTGTACTGGTGAGAAGAATTACTCGTACCAGGGTTCTTCGTTTCGTATTATCAAGGATTTCATGATCCAAGGAGGTGAAGTCATCCAGGAAANGCATACCGGACCTGGAATCTTAAGCATGGCAAACCTTCGAATCACTAAAAAGACTGGTACTGATACTATTGGAAGCCAGTTTTTCCTTTGCACCGTCAAGGATCCAGGCTTAGATAACAAGCATGTTGTGTTTGGACAAGTAATTGAAGGTATAAAGCTTGTGAGGAGACTCGAGTCTCAGCAGACGCGCTTGACGATGATGTTTGTTCCCAAGATACCTTGTAGAATCTATGCCTGCGGAGAGCTCTCTATGTAAGCTTGAAAATCATCACCACTAGCCCGTGCATTCGCTCAAGATGTTTGGATTTTTTATTTGTTTGCACCTTGGAATTCGATTTGATATATCATATTATGACAACATTGAGAGAGAAAAAAAAAAAAGTAGAAAATAACATAAGACGACAAGAGAATTGAACAAGATGACAAAAAGAAAAAAAGAGTAACAAATGCTGCCAAAAATGGACAAAAAGGTAACAAATAATAATATGTGCTTTGTTTTCTAGTACAAATATATAAGTTTGTGCTCGCTGCAGAATCTCCCTTTTCAAAACACTGTTTGCCAATCATTGAACAACATCTTCCGGGGCCTACCGTGCCCACACTTCTTTACGAGTTTCCCCAAAAGAAAATATTTCTCTTTTAAACAAGGGGCTTCAAAAATTTAGGAATTAGATGTTTCTAATATTGATTCAGTCAACTTTAAATGAGTCGTATTTTGCTTAACTTTTGATGATAAACGATCATAGAAGTTTTTTTTTATAATTCTTACTTCTTTTTTTTTTTTTTTTTTT
>OVAY01000967.1:26110-39428 GCA_900406395.1 Kernera saxatilis
GTTTTGAGCCTTGATTGATATGCACAAAAAGTTAATTGTTTGTGGCTTCGGTTTGATTTGTTTTAATTTAATCAAGGTTTAAGACAAACTAAAGTTAATGGTCTTTGCTAAAATTGATTGAAATATCCGAATTAAAACAAAAAATTTAATTGAGGACATACAAATCATATGGTGAAATATTGAGCACTTACAATCCCGTTAAAAATCTATGGAATGCTTTTTTTTCTTTTTTGTGTTGCTTACTTTTGGATTCTTCTTGTCGTGTCTACCTTTTATATATTGATATGAGTATAATATAAGGGGTTAGTTTGCAAAAAGGTAGTTTTTTAAAAGTAATTTGGAGAATGGGTAGTTTGTAAAAAATAATTGGCAAAATGGGTAGTTTGTGAGATAGAAGAGATTGTGAGAGGGGGATAAGACAAAATACGAGAAAAAAACCAAATAGCCCTGCTTTTGGTATGAGGTGAAATAACATCAGTGGGTCCCATCTCGTGTACAATCATTTGTGATAGTGTACAAGCAACTGTGTACAACTGTCATATTTTGTACACCACCTTGTATATCGTTATATCGCGTACACCATCTTTTACATCAGTATTGTATACCTACTTATACAACATCGTTGTACACCGCTGGTACATATTACCATCATATTTGGTACACTATCATATTCCGTACACCATCGTATTTCGTACACCACCATATTATGTAGTTGTACACCATCATTATTTGTACACCGCCTTCCAATTATATAAACTTTGTGAAAGTACCCATTTAACAAATATTTCATATTTTATATATGTATCTTATTTATGATATTGTGTACAACATCTTGATTGTCTACGAGAAAGTGTATAAGTACTGATATACAGGATGACGTAGTGTACAAACATTAGTGTTTTATCATTATATATCTCGTACACCACCTTTAACAGCATCGTCGTACACCAATTTTTATTATATTGATATACATCCTTGTTAAATACTTGGAAAATATAGCAAAATAGGTTTTTTCGGTGTACAAAATGCATAATGTACAAACTCTAGTGTTTTATCTTCATATTTCGTACACCATCTTTTACATCATCATTATATACCATCTTTTATTATATTATTGTACACCGCTGTTAAATACCTGCAAAATATAGCAAAATAGATTTCTTCGGATTCACATTAAAAATTAAAAGATTAATATGAAATTTTGGTGTTTTGTTTTGTTCAAATTTTTAATTAAATCAAACTATAAAAATGTAGAGGAAAAGGAAATGAAGGAAAAAAAAAATTGTATCCACTCTCTCTTACTCGGTGGCAAATAAAGAGAACAAAACAGGTGGGACCCATAGACTAAATCAAAGAAGAGAAGCCGGCGAGATCCACCTTGTTTGGAAAGATAAAAACAGAGAAGGGCTACAGTCTTTTTGGTTTTTGCCTTGTCTAATGGAAAGCTATTAGACAAAAAAGTAAACTACCTCTTTAGCAAATTATATTTCTAAACCACATTTTTAACAAATTTGACATTTCAAAAGTACCTAGTTTACAAATAAACTCTAATATAAGTGAGTCTATCGTGATTTTAGCCAGTTTGGTTTTTTTTTTTGTTTTTTTTTCAATTTTCACTATTATGAAATTCACTTATTTTGACAATTTAAAATATTTCCCTTAAAAAATTTGGATTGTGGCTAGATCTCATATGTTATTAATTAGGTATTTTAAATTTTTTATATGTTTGGGTTGAAGTGTGAGAGGATGAGAAATTATCAAATTAATTACAAACCAAGTGATTACATAACAGTGAAAAGACAAATATGTCATCGCTAACGATCTCAGTTAAAAGATAGGACATCATATGTGGTTAATATTCACTATTCTGCAATTCACTTAAATATCTATAAATTAATCCAACAATTTCAAATCTCTCCCCTAAAAATTTTAGGTAGTGGAGATTGTAGCTAGATCTAATGTGTTATATTATAAGGTAATCTAAAATCTTTGAAGTGGTTTAGGTTAAAGTGTGAGAGAATGAGAAATTGCCAAATTAATTACAAACCAAGTGAATTACACAAGAGGGAGAAGACAATTTGAATATGACATCTCTAACGATCTCGATTAAAAGATAGGACATCATGTGCGGTTAGTACTCACTATTATGCAATCCACCCAAGTTCTATAATTAATCCGACAATTTTATACTCTCTCCCCTAAAAATTTAGGATCGTGGAGATATGCCTACAGACTACATAAACCCTACACACACATTTCATAAGCTTACACATACATAAATCTATACAATCATCTATATTCTACACATGCAAATTTCATACGCTAAGTATATCCTACACATACATCTATACAAGCTTACACATAAATAAAAAAACAGACATCTACAATTTTCTACAATTTACATTAAGAGAGTAAAAGGACTGACCTTGATGCGAATGGTGCGGCAAGAATAGCTACCGGTGGACAAGTTGGTGATTTCATTGTAATCTCCTCCACAGCTCTCAGATTTCTGTCAGAATGTTATTGTTATAAATCTGCAATCATTACAAAAAAAAAATCATTAATTCAGAAGACATCTTGTTCTCTTTGTGACTCTGCTATTTTTCTCGCAAGGTGATGCTTTTAAGAGCAGCAATCGATTAACAAAGTAATGCCAATGAGATTCAATTAAAGCAAAAAAAAAAAAAAAAAAAAAAAAGCTCTGTTCTTTATGACGATATTTCTCTTAGATTTTACATAAGTATTTCTTTTGGTTTTAAAAGTTTACAGAAGTTAAAGAGATGAGTTATAATCGAATGAAAATAATACAGAAACCTCGAGAAATTAGTATAGAATTGAAAAGCAAAACGTTTGATAAATTGAATTAGCAGAAAAAAACAAAAAACGTCTCGAATTAGCTTGAAGATGAAAGAGGCAAGCAAGTGACGGAACAATCTAGAAGGCAAATAAGCAGCTAGTTTCGAAAATTTCATAAACCAGAAGATTATAATAAACTAAATACACCGTGTAGATTCATCAACATAGACTTACAAGAACAAGTATCAACCTCGAGCATTAGGAGCTGCAATAGATTTCTCTCTCTCTCTCTCAACGTCTCTCTATCTTTTTTGAGTTGTTGAAAAGATCTGAGTTTTGAAAGTGTGATTTTTTATTTATAGAAGTAGAAATTTGAACGTTGAGCTTCTCATCATCATCATTGGATAATTTTTTTTTTCCGACCGTTGACGATTTTCTTTCAAATTTTTACCTTTTTTCTTTTTTACATAAACTTTTACTTATTTTCATGACCGTTGATTGTTACAACGTTCGGATTGATTTGACCATTTTTTGTGATTTTCACATGTGGTAAAAACCAAAAATTCGAAAACTATATTTGGGCTTATCTAGCAACTAATGGGCTTTTAACACTAAAAACCACATGACAAATTACAATTATGAAAAAAAAAACTAATTGTTACCATTTTCTTACGAATTGCAGAGCTTCTAGGGCTTGATCTGTACCCTTCATCGATTTCATACATAAAAAGCTCCGCTTTTGAATCCCTAATTCTCTCTAGGATTGATTTGACCATTTTTTGTGATTTTCACATGTGGTAAAAACCAAAAATTCGAAAACTATATTTGGGCTTATCTAGCAACTAATGGGCTTTTAACACTAAAAACCACATGACAAATTACAATTATGAAAAAAAATTAATTGTTATTACGAATTGCAGAGTTTCTACTTTCTAGGGCTTTGATCTCCACTTTCATCGATTGTCATTCACAAGAAGCTCCGCTTTTGAATCCCTAATTCTCTCTAGGGTTTTTCTGTTCTTCGTTTTTGAAACAAATCATGGTAAGGAACATAGCCCACGAAGAAGAAGGTATATAAAAAAAGCTCTGCTTTTGAATCCCTAATTCTTTTGGGTTCTCTGTTTTTTTTTTTTTTCTGAAGATTCGACTCTGTTTTTGACACAGAAATGCAAATTGATGGCCATCAAGTCGAGAATCGAGACATCGACGATGAAGAGGATAATCATTATGATTTTGGCGATGGGTTTTTAGCGGACGGTGATGATGATGATGGAGAAGAAGAAGTAAAAGAAGAAGAAGAAGAACAGAGTCAATGTAGTGATGACGATCTTAGTCTTCACGAGGATAAATTGCAGCTTCTCCAAGACAACAACAAAGACAACCTCCAAAATAAGAAGTTTAAACGTTTGAAGAAATCTTCAATGGAAAACGATGAAATTGATGGAATCGGAACAAGTGCAGAGGATAAGATCAGAGACACTCTGCTCGATGGTTCTGATGATGATCTGAGAGACTTCATTGTTGATGAGGATGACTATGGTGCTCATGGAGTGAGGAAGAGTGTTAAGAAAAGGAAACACATGCATGGAGCTTTGGCTTTCGCTAATGATGTATTTGGTGATCCTCAAGAATTTTCAAAACTTCGGGAAATGGATTTGGCGTCTAACGAAAGGATGGAAAGAAAGCTAGAAGATGGATTTGAACCAACTGTTCTATCTGAGAAGTACATGACAGAGAAAGATGATGAAATCCGGAAGCTTGATGTTCCTGAGAGAATGCAGATATCTGAAGAAGCCACTGGAATCGCTCCCGTAGATGAAAGTAGCATAGAGGAAGAGAGCAATTGGATTTATGCTCAAATGGATCATGAGAAAGGCCGAGGCTTTTCGGTTAATAAGGACGACATTTCGCGGTTTTTGGAGCTATATCATGTGCAGAAGTTAGAGATACCGTTTATAGCTATGTATCGGAAAGAGCTATGCACGAGTTTATTGGAGAGTACTGATGATGTGAATCTAGACAAGAAGCCTGAGACCAAGTGGCATAAGGTCTTGTGGATGATTCAGGATTTGGATAGAAAGTGGCTTCTTCTTCAGAAAAGGAAAGCCGCTTTGCTTGGTTACTATACTAAACGTTTTGAGGAAGAAACCTGCAGGTTTGATCTGAATGAGAATCTTTCTGAATCGGTTATCAAGTCTCTTAAAGCGGCGGAAACTGAGAGAGAAGTCGATGATGTAGACTCAAAGTTCAACTTGTATTTCCTTCTTGGTGAAACCGATGAAGGGCAGTACAAGAGGCCTAGTAAGAAGTCACAATACAGCATCTGCAGCAAATCAGGGCTCCGGGAAGTTTCAAGTAAGTTTGGGTACAATGCTGAGAAGTTGGGGCTCGCGTTGTCTCTCGAAAAAGTTCTCGTTGATGAGCTTGAAGATGCTAAGGAAACACCAGAGGAGATGGCATCGAACTACGTGTGTGCAATGTTTGAAGATCCTCAAGCTGTTCTTAAAGGCGCACGCCATGTGGCTGCGGTTGAGATAAGCTGCGAGCCATCGATCAAAAAGTATGTTCGCGGGATTTATATGGAGAATGCAGTAATCTCAACAAGTCCAACACAAGATGGGAATGTGATGATAGATTCTTCTTCCCATCGGTTTTCTAGTGTTAAGTGGTTACGCGAAAAGCCGTTAAGCAAGTTTGAAGGTGCACAATAGCTTCTCATTCAGAAAGCAGAAGAGGAGAAGCTTCTTCAAGTAACCTTCAAGCTGCCTGAGAATCACATGAATAGGCTAATTAGTGAATTCAGTGAACACTATCTAAGTGTTGGTGTTAGTAAGTATGCTCAACTCTGGAATGAGCAGAGGAAACTGATACTGGAGGATGCGGTTCATGGTTTTCTGTTGCCATCAATGGAGAAAGAAGCAAGGCTGTTGCTAACTAGTAGAGCAAAGATACAGTTGATGTCAGATTATGGACAGGTTTTATGGAACAGAGTGTCTTCAGGGCCATATCGAAAGAAAGAAATGGATGAGGAGGCTGCACCGAGGATCCTGGCGTGTTGTTGGGGACCTGGAAATCCAGAAACAACATTTGTGATGTTGGATTCATCAGGAGAGCTGCTTGATGTGCTTTACGCAGGATCCATGGGGTTGCGACATTCTCGAGATGTAAATGACCAGTACCGTAAAAAGAACGACCACAATCGTCTTTTGAAGTTTATAAGGGACCATAAACCGAATGTTGTGGCTTTAGGAGCTGTGAATTTGAGCTGTGTTCGTCTAAAAGATGAGATTTATGAGGTTATATTCAAGTTTGTGGAGAAAATGGCGCCTGGAGACGAGATGTATGATATATCAGTTGTTTATGCAGACGAGTCTCTTCCTAGGTTGTATGAAAACTCTAGGATCTCAAGTGAACAGCTTCCTCAACAGTCAGGGATTGTGAAACGTGCAGTTGCTCTTGGTCGGTATCTTCAGAATCCACTGGTAATGATCTCAACTCTATGCGGACAAGGTAAAGAGATTCTGTCTTGGAAGCTTCATTCTTTGCAGGATTTTCTTGATCCAGACGACAAGTATGAGATGGTTGAACAGATTATGGTAGAGATAACGAATCAGATTGGCTTCGATGTTAATTTGGCTGCGAGCCACGAATGGATGTTTTCTCCTTTACAGTTTGTCTCAGGGCTTGGTCCTAGGAAAGCTGCATCTTTGCAGAGGTCTCTTGTTAGAGCTGGTTCGATTTTTGTTCGCAGGGAACTGTTAAATCACGGGCTTGGTAGAAAAGTATTTGTAAATGCAGCTGGTTTCTTGAGGATCCGTAGAAGCGGTCTGGCTTGTAATAGCAGCCAGTTTATTGATCTGTTGGATGATACTAGGATACATCCTGAATCATACGGTCTTGCGCAAGAATTGGCGAAAGATGTTTATGCTCATGATGTTGCCAGAGATGATGAGGATGAGATGGCGATAGAGCATGTGAGAGATCAACCAGCTTCTTTGAGAAAACTTGTTCTTGATGAGTACTTGAGAAGCAAGAAACAGGAGAACAAGAAGGAAACTTATGTTCATGTCATGAGAGAGTTAAGCTGTGGTTTTCAGGATTGTCGGAGTCTGTTTAGAGAGGCAAATGCAGATGAAGAGTTTTATATGATTTCAGGGGAAACCGAAGAAACAATCGGTGAAGGGAGAATCGTGCAAGCCACTGTTCAGAGAGTAATGAGTGGAAACGCCATATGTGTGATGGATTGTGGATTAACTGGGATTCTAATGATGCAAGATTACTCAGATGATTGGAGAGATATCGTTTGTTTGTCGAACAAACTGTGTGAAGGCGATATCGTTACTTGCAAGATAAAGTCGATTCAAAAGAATAGGTTTTGTGTGTTCCTTGTCTGCAAAGAAAGCGTAATGAGAAACAACAGACCACTCGGGGATGTCGATGATTACTACGTACACCACGAGAAGGATCAAAACAGTGGCAAGATTGAGAAAGAGAAAGCTCCAAAAGTGAAGAAACAGTTCAAGTCTCGGATGATTGTTCACCCTCGGTTTCAGAATATCACAGGTGAGCAAGCATCAGAGTACTTGTCTGATAAGAATATCGGAGAAAGCATTGTTCGTCCAAGCTCAAGAGGGCTCAATTATCTGACTTTAATGATCAAGATTTTCGATAATGTATATGCTCACAAGGAGATTGTCGAAGGTGGCAAGGAGAACAAAGACATAGTGAGCTTACAACGTATTGGAAAAACACTGAAAATTGGAATTGAAACGTTCGATGATCTAGACGAGGTGCGTCTTTATTTTTCTTAGAAATTTCAGTTTCTAATTTGATTCTTGAACATTCTTGGCGATTTTTAAAAAATTTGCAGGTAATGGATCGGTACGTTGATCATTTGGTAGTTCATCTCAAGACAATGCTTAGTTACCGGAAATTCCGGAACGGGACAAAGCTGGAATTAGATGATTATCTTCGGGTTGAGAAAGGCGAAAATCCGACAATGGTAGTGTACTGTTTTGGAGTTTCGCATGAACATCCGGGAAGCTTTATCTTGTCTTACATACGATGCGCAAATCCGCACCATGAGTACATCGGTTTATACCCGAAAGGATTCAAGTTTAGGGAAAGGATGTTTGGGGATCTTGATAGGCTTGTGGCTTATTTCAAGAGGCATATTGAAGACGATCCAATGCTTTATTAATCAGTGCTATCAAATTAGGTCAGGTACTAGTTATTTATTTGAATTTATGAATTGTTTTTTCTCTTTTAGCCTAAAGAACTCTTTGACTGATTTCTTTTTATGCAAGAAAACCATATGGGAGGATTGGTTTGTTTTTGAGCAATCAAATAATAGGTGGCTAAAATAAGTAATCAAATCACTAATAAATTTGAGATTCTTTTTTTTTTTAAATTAACAAATAAAAAAATTATTTAAGATTTATTGCTTTATTCTTCTAAACGACTTCATGAAATTCTTAAAACTAAAAATAAAAAGAATATAAAATAAAAGGATATGGAAAATGTCTCATCTATTGACTTTTTTTGGACAAAATCTCATATATTAACTTTAGGTAAACAAAATTGTCTTCTAGCATACACACTAATATACATATCTTATTTCTTATTATATGTAATATTTATTAATTTTCCTTTTTATCCATTTATTTCGTGTTTCAACAAAATCAATCTTATTTTTTTAAATAATTGATATAAAAATCACATAAAATAACTGACCAATTTGTATAAGTTTAATTTTGTAAGATTTTTATTTTTATTGTAGTACAAAAATACACATGTAACGGCCTATGTAGAGATTCTGTAATAAAAATAAGATAGTTTTTTTTTATCACAATCATAAAAATTAGGTTAGACTGATACCAAAAAAAAATCATAAAGATTAGATTGGTAGATCAACGTCATAGTGCTTTGGGTGTATAATGAATTATATAATAGTCTTGTTTTTTTTTTTTTATGTTGTTATTTAATAGTATTCATCAAAAATATATTAAATTATTAATAGTAAAAATGTAGAAGAAAACAAATTTCTTGAATTTCTCGATACCATATGTAAGACTACAACAAAGTCACAAGTTTTGAAAATGTTTAAGTTTGGACCCAATTTGGAATTTAAAATTTATTAATCATTTAACTATTTCCAACAAAAAGAAACAAAATCTTTTTTTAATTATTCTAATAATGGAAATAAGTGAAAAAAAAACTGGTGCAGTGCGTCACATACACGTGGCCACGCGCTACAGCTAAATCCCAAATTTTGGCAATATAAATTCCATTTTGTCGTGCAGAAAACGATCTGTGGAATTGAAAAAGACAGATTTCTTAAAGATACAACCAATCAGACAAAAGCCTCGCATCTCCATTGGGATCTGAACCTTCACTTTTTCTCTGAGAAAAAACCAAAAGAAAAATGCCTCATGGAACGCTTGAAGTTGTTCTTGTTAGCGCCAAAGGTCTTGAGGACACAGATTTTCTGAGTAAGATTTCGTAAAATCTGATAATTCTGATTTCTTTTTCTGAAATCCTTTGAACCCATTCTGGTTTTGTCTCAAATGTGTTAAATCTGCGTATTGTATAATTTGCACGTGTTTAAATGTTTTGACTTTTTGGATCAAAGATTCTAATTGTGAAAATGGTATCTGATGTTTTTGATGAAGATTTTCTCGGATTTGTGTATATTGACTACAAAAATCTGAACTTTCTGCGGGTAAAAATGCGAATCCATGTTATGAATCAGATTTTGATTCAATACTTGACACTTGTGTAGATCAAAAACTTCTGTGAATCCGTTTTATGATAGTTTGATCACAGATTCACATTCTTCTTTGAGTTTTATGTAAATCTTGATTTTTTTATTTGACGACAGAGTTTTATGTAAATCTTGATCTTCTGCTAATCCGAAAAGAGAAATAATATATTCTAAATTTCTAATGATTTATACCATTTTATTATAATGATCTAGTCTAATTGATGGTTATGGACATGTAAAATCTGGATTTGTTTCAAGATTTAATATCAAAGATAAATCGATTGCATATTCGTTGACTGATTGTGCGGCTTATGAACAGATAGCATGGATCCTTATGTGCTCCTCACTTGTCGGACTCAAGATCAGAAGAGCAGTGTCTCATCAGGTAAGTTTTCAATCAAGATCATAGGCTTTTTGGTTCTTTTGTGTTTGCGCGAGAAAGTATCCATCTTTGTTGTGTCATGAATTTTTTGCAGGACAAGGCACAACTCCGGAATGGAATGAGACATTTATCTTCTCTGTGTCTGAAGGAACTACAGAGTTAAAAGCGAAAATCTTTGACAAAGATGTCGGCACAGAGGATGATGCGGTTGGTGAAGCAACGTAAGATCCTCAAATAACATCTTCATCATAACCATAATCAACTGATAAGAATTTTGGTTTTTAGAACCTAAGGTAAGGATAATATGTTTTCAAATGTTTTGAAACAATGCAGGATTCCATTGGAGCCGGTTTTCTTGGAAGGAGATATTCCACCAAGTGCATACAATGTGGTGAAAGATGAAGAGTTCAAAGGCGAGATCTGGATCGCGCTCTCCTTCAAACCCTCGGTATAAACAATAAAATGAATTCTTGCATAGTTCTTGATTTGGGTTTTAAATGTAGAATCTGATGAACAATGTGTTTTTCTCGGTGATGTTTGTTAGGAAAACCGAAGCAGGGGTTTCGAAGAGGAGACTTATGGAGGCTGGAAAAACTCTGAAGCATCTTACTAATTGAAGAAACCATTGTGTTTTAATGTTTGATTGAGTCTTGGGAAGAAATTGTTGAGCTTCCATTTGAAAGGGTATTTTGTTGAGCGTGTTTCTTCTTCTTACTATTGTTACATGAGTCAAAACTCCTGAGATTCTGATTCTTATTGTCAATAACTTGTTTCAGTTTTCTTTTGGTATGGAGTCTTTTTCATTTCTTGAGTCTACAAAACTTGTTTTGGTATCTCTTTGTTTGTTTCCTGAGTTGGGCTTGTATGAGTCTTTATTGGGCTTTCCATCTTAGGGCTCAGATTGGGCTTGTGCTTTGTTTTGCTCTCGTCCTCTTTAAGCTATTTTATATACATGTACTAAGCATAATGAGAATTGTTGCGAGTATAATGAGAATGACAACAAATTTCAAGAAATTGAGACCAGAGAAAAAAACATAAAAGTAAACGGTGTTGACTAGTGAAATGTATGTGGTTACATTCCGTAGTCTCGGAATATAGAGACAGAAAACTGTAAAAATAATACTAAAATAGGTTTTATCTCGTGGCCGCAGGAAGTAAAATAGAAAACTGCAAAAACAATACTAAAATTTATGAGGTTTCATCCCGTGGTCGCAGAAAATAGAGACTAAAAACTGCAAAAATAATACTAAAAAATTTTTTAGGTTACATCTCGTGGTCGCAGAAAGTAGAAACAGAAAATTGCAAAAGTTATACCAAAATTTCTGAGGTTTTATCCCGTGGTCACAGGAAATAGTGACAGAAAACTGCAAAAAACTGTAACGCCCCGACCGCCCTTACCAGTGGGCCACCACGTCCTCTCTCGGGCCCGTGGGTCCATCTCTGTCTGACAGTCGGTGCGTTGATCGGGAGGCTCGAAAGTCATGATATATTGTCCCTGCAATCACAACGCGATCTTTCCCCGTGCTTTGTCCTCACTCACGGTACCGGAAATGACTTCCCGATAGATCACTCATCCTTAAATTGCTCTAGCTCTAGCACGCTTAACTGTGAAGTTCTCTCAGGACAGTTGACCAAAAGATAAATGCATTTTGGTAGCATAGGTAGCTAAATCAATTCTCTTAAGCGCTCTTCATGCACCACATCGGAAACTGGGATGTTACAAAAAACTATATCAAATTTATGAGGGAAACGAAAGCGGTTGCGGGATTAGAATACAAAAAAAAAAAAAAAAAGTTTGCTCTGAAATTAGGGGTATGGAAAGAAAAGAGGTAGAAGGTTTTACCTCAAGTTTAAGACGACTTACAACGACTTTGAGGACACAAGAGGAACTTCCTCTTGGTATGTTTTTTCCATTCCTCTCCGTTTAACAGAGAAAGAAAGAACTTTGTAGAGAGAGAGGAACCTAACTAGACTAGAAACAGAGGCTCTGTTCCAAGAAGTTTGTCCTCAAACTTGAAACTTTTCAGTGGATAAAGTACCAAGGAACACAAGACTAGAAATTAAAGAACTTTGAATGTAGATCTTGAAAACCGCACTTTGTTTGAAGAAGGGGACTTTCACCGCTAAATCCAATGATCACAAGAAGAAACCACCGTAGATGCGTCGGTTATTTTGATACATTCAACTGTGTTGTGGTCTTTTTCTTTTTCAATTTGTTCAAGTGAGAGTATCATCAATTGATTATTTTTTGATGTGTTAGGTAAACATCGAATATTACTATCTTGTTTATTCTTGAGAAGGTTTAGACTTTAGATACACTAATATTAATTATTCATTGGCTTTGTTCTTTGTATTATAATTGAAGGTTACAGTGAGACATTGTTTTTCTTCATACTGTAAATGAGTGATTAGATGAACCGAAAACAGGACAAAGTATATTGCACATATGTTGATGTGCTAGTGAGATTAGTAGATTAGGAATCGATTACAAATCACACATTGTGATGTTGTGTAATTCTGATTATACAAATACTGTAATTCTTTTCATTACTACCAATCAAATCTACCATATTTTACTATTATTTCAATACCTATTTTTCTATCTGATCAACATTACTTTTGTTTTATGATTTTTTGATGTATTATTATCTCACTTTATTTATAAACAAAAATTTTGATATAAGTTTCTTGAAAATTTTATTACTATTTAGGCAAATACTTTATTATTGGAAAAATATCTAAGTATATCTAAGAATTATTTTTCACTTTAAAACTTTTCATAGATACATCTATATAAATTTATTTTAAATATATCAATCAAAATTTATTTCCATTCTTCAACTCATATAGACATTTTAAAACTTTAAATATGATCAATCTTCAATATATTTGTTGTTAAATTAGAATTGAATAACAGTTACCAATAAAATGTTTCATAGTCTTATTTTAGTTATATAATTTAATTTCTGTGAGTTTTTATTTAATTTATATTTTTAATAATTATAAATAGTAATAAATCTATATATAATGAATGAAATTATTTGTGCACAAAAAAAAATTGAATGAAATGATTATTGTAAATAGAATTTAATTAAAAATTATTTAGTTTGCTTAGGTGAAACCTTAAAAAGAGAGAAATTTCTCTTGTATTTATTACCTTTAGTTAGTATATATATAATTTAGTTTTGGTGAGTTCCTTTAATCTAATATAAAATTTTGTGGATTATAAATAGTAATAACCCAGAAAGGATTTTTCGGGTTTTCTGGTCAGATTTTAATTCTCTATCACTGCTTCTCGGAGAAGATTATCGGGGGAAGATGGTGATTCATTCTGGCAAACGATATCTTTCACTTACTTATCATTCTGGGTTCAAATT
>OVAY01000968.1:0-39384 GCA_900406395.1 Kernera saxatilis
GTCATTCTTTAGATTTATCTTTATGATAAAATCAAATACATTTTTATAACAAATATCGTATTAAAATGATATACAATGAATTTGCTTGGTCCATTCCAAGTCTTGGACTAGGTGGTAAGTATTCCGGTTTGATGATTAATCGAACAGTAAGGCGAATAATCGAATTAATCCACCGGTTAAACAATTCAACCGGGTCTATATATAAACATCGGAACAAAGGAATTGTTCATGATAAATTCTTTCTTCAGACGCTCCTTTCTCTGCAAGGACGATGATTCACAAACTGCAATTCTCTCTACCTTCGTCGAAATTGATTTCGCAATTTTGAGCTCCTTCGATTGATTGCAATCCTTCTAAACCCTAATTTAGCGTTTCCTGAGGATTGGTAGAATCAATCTCACAGAAGAATCTCAATTCTCTCTAAGGTAATGGAGAGCGAGAGCAGTGAACAGATGACTACTTCAGGGATACCGAGAGGAGGCCCAATTTATCTGCCAAACATGGTGGGACAGCTTACTACCATCCCCGAGTTCCAGTCTTCGTTTCTCAATCTACTTCAGGATTTGGAAACTCACTTGTCTCTGGAATCTCCTTCCTCTTCTCAGCAATATGATGTCTCGTACGTATTCACGCATCAATTGGCTCTCTTTTTAGTCCGTATCCTGAAGAACAAAAAGTTACAAAAAGCATATATGTTACTGGGGTTTTGATGCAGAACTGAAACTCTCAAGATTTACACGGAGGAGGAACTCACAGATATGGCTATGAAGGAAGCCTTTCAGGTACACAACCAAATCACTTTATTGATTTATTTTGTTCTCTTTTACTGTCTTTGGAGTGTAAGAAGTTGGGCCTTGATGAGGTTGGTTCTTGTTTTCATTTCAGGAAGATAGCCTTTCTCAAAATGAGCTCGAACAATCTATAGACGCTTCTCATACGTAAGTATCTCTCTGGACTTTCTGTATTTATGTAGCTTTCTAATTAGTGTGCTTCGATGGTGGTTAAGCTTTTGTTCACTGTCTCAACTGGTTCTGATTCAGCCGTGAATGCTCTCAGTATATTTCTTTAAGTCCTGTGTCAGCTTCGTTATCTTGCAATATAAGATTATAGATAGTGGTGATGATCAGAGAGCTTCGAGAGACATAGTAAAGTTGACTTTGACGTTTGACAATTGTAGAATGAATAGCAAATAGTTTACCTCTTCTGCATCCTGCAGTGAAAACTCATCAGCTGGGAATGGAAGCAAGGCAAAAAGGAAGAGGACGACAGTAAAGAATACTGAGGTGAGTTTAGGATATCTTGATACCAAATTTACATGGATTTTACTAACGTTACTGACTTGGTTCATCAAGGGAATGAGAGTTGGAGTAGCCAAGACAAAAAGGAAGAGGACGATAGTAAAGAATACTGAGGTGACTTTAGGATATCATGATAACAAATTTACATGGATTTTACTAGTGTTACTGACTTGGTTCAACAAGGGAATGAGAGTTGGAGTAGTCAAGCTGATGGCTTTATTGCATCTTTTATGATTGATATGGTCATATTGTTTGTTTTCAGGAGGCTTATATTGCCAAAGTAGAGCAGTTTGCTAAACTCAAACAAAAGCAGGATGAGGATAAAGCACATGTGAGGCTACACTGCTTCAGGTCTGTGATTACTACTGCATAGTCTGGTGTCCTGATGTACCTTATATTTTTGTGCTGATGTTTCGATTTTAACTTTTTGTCCAGCCAAACTTGTGAAAATGATAAAGATATAAGTACATCTCCAGAAGGTTTTAAGCAGATGCAGTCTCTCAAGTCCATAGATAACTATACGGCAAGTGATTTTCCCTTGCAATTTCTTTTTGAATGTGCTACTCACTGCTCATGCATCCTGCTAATATTATCATCTTCCTACTTAGACAGCTGGTGAGGCAATCAGACATCAAGGGGCCGGTGGATATGCTATTTCCTGAAGTCATTCTGTGTGTTGAGATTTATAACAGTCGCAAAGTTAAGGTACTGCATTGTTCTGTATATCTTTAATGCACTATGCATTTTTTTTTTAGAAAATCAAAGCCTTCAACAGCCATGCGGATACGAAAGTCTTGTTCAATCGATATATTTGTTTATTAGACATAGAGGCAAAACATATGAAACACTACTAACAGTGATATCTGTGTGAGATTATGTTCAGACCCAAGAATTTTTGGTTCTAGGACGTCAAATGTTGACTGAATTGAAGGACAAGATTCACTGTCGCACAGACCAGGTGATGGAAAAGGCTGGAAAGTATGATCCCTCTGGATACTTTCTCATAGAAGTAAGAATTAATCTGTTCATTTTCTTATCTTTTGATGGCTAACTAACTCTGATTTAATCAGATGTCTTTTTACGTGTTTAGGATATCTTTCACAATGATTTAAGGAATCCCTCGGCGACAGATTACAGCATACCTATATTAGATTGGCTATGGAACTCAAAAGATGAAGCTCTTAAAAAATGGGAAGGCATTGTAACCGGAGAATTACGGCAAAAGCAGAAAGCGATTCTAGGTGAACCGAAAGCCATGGATTTACCTTGTTTTGGATCTGCAGACATGCAGAGTACACGCTTCTGTGATTTAAGATTCAGACTCGGAGCTAGTTATCTTTATTGTCATCAGGGAGATTGCAAGCACATGATAGTGATACGAGACATGAGGCTGACTCATCCAGAGGATGTTCAGAACAGAGCGGCTTACCCGAGACTAATGTTTCAGCTGAAACCGAGGATTCAGAAATGCAGCGTTTGCCAGATATATAGAGCTTCTAAGGTTGCACCCGATGACAAGTGGGCAAAAGAAAATCCTTGCTATTACTGTGATACTTGTTTTGCCCTTCTACACGACGAGGGAGGCTCTCTTAAATGTGACTTCCCAGTCTATGATTATGTGTATGAGTAAAGAGGGTCTTGTTGCAGAAATCCTTAGATAGAAAGAAGAACAAGAAAAAATAGTTGTAGTTGCAAGAAGAAGACACGAGTCTCGTCTTGGCAAATTCCATAACATCTTGCTAGTCTCGCAGAAAATCTTTATGCTAGGAGAGAATACCGGACCGAACCAAATTGAAGTGAAATTTCTCAAACCGGACAAAAATTGAAAGTGTTCAATATTTCTATAATGAAAATACTTGGATATCTCTGTGATAAGGCACATAAGAATGGGATCCTAAGTCGACTTAACAATCAACTGAAGACGTTTATTCCGGATTTTGCTTAAATTCTTCGTTCTGCGTAGATCCTTCTTGTTTTTGGTCTCAGGTTTGCTTTTACTTGAAGTGAGTTTTGGGATTTTGATTATGTGTCGAAGAAACACTTTTGTTTGAACCTTTTTCTTATTTGATCTTGTTTACGGTTTGGAGTCCTGTGGCTTTCTCTTGTGGATAACTGGCTCCGAGGACTTCTATGTTGTCCGTCGGTTTTGTCCATAGTTGTATTTTTCTGTTAATTTTAATATTATTCAGATGACAAAAAAAAAAAAAAAAAAAAAAANAAAAAGAATGGGATCCTATAAGAGTAAAATAAATCAAATGGTTTTGTGATGCATATACATGGTTTTGTCAAAAAATCAGACTATGTATTAGCAAGTACATATGTACCATTGTCAAAAACTCTCGTTTACACGATAGAAAATTAGAAATGTTTATGTTTAGCATATCCAATCATTAATATAACAAAACAAAACAAAAAAAAAGTAGAGGAGATTCCTTGAATTTCTGGTTCCTCTCGCTGTCTTCCCAAATTCAAAACTCAAATTGGTGTCCTCTCTAATTTAGAAAACGTTAAAAACAAGAGAAAACAGAGAAAACAAAACTAATTTTTTAGAACAAAAAGGCATTTGGGAATTGTCATCGTCATTCCAAGTTCTTGGAACAGCCCAAACACATTTTCATTGTTGAATATAATTGTATCAAGAACAACCTCATAAAGACAAAAGAGGTCAATTTTGGACAGAAGATGGGAGCATATAGAGCAGAAGACGATTACGATTACCTCTTCAAGGTGGTCTTAACCGGAGACTCCGGCGTCGGAAAATCTAATCTGTTGTCTCGTTTCACCAGAAATGACTTCAGCCACGACTCACGTGCGACCATTGGTGTCGAATTCGCCACACGTAGCATCCAATGCGACGACAAGATTGTCAAGGCTCAAATCTGGGATACCGCCGGTCAAGAAAGGTAAAAACAAAATACAATCAACAAATATAGGACTAGAAAAAATCAACAAATATAGGACATGAAATTTACCGCGTGATTTATTGATGTAGCTTTAGAAATGTTTTATATAACAATAATTATCACTCTACAAGATAATGTAAAACACCAAATTAATAAATCATATCTTTATATGACAGACATGTATAATTCATTTGATAAGTTAGATTTCTATGGAGAAATCAATCGTACGACGGAAGAACTACGTAGTTTATGTTTAATTTCACGTCTAGAACGTGTTTAAAATACCTTTTCTTGACGACCAAATTTAAAATCAGGTACCGAGCCATCACGAGTGCATATTACCGAGGAGCCGTTGGTGCGTTGCTTGTTTACGACGTGACACGCCACGTGACGTTCGAGAACGTCGAGAGATGGCTAAAGGAGCTAAGGGACCACACGGACGCAAACATTGTGATTATGCTCGTTGGTAACAAAGCTGATCTTCGCCATCTTCGAGCCATCTCAACCGAAGAAGCTAAGGCCTTTGCAGAGAGAGAGAATACTTTTTTCATGGAGACTTCTGCACTTGAAGCTGTGAATGTTGATAATGCTTTCACCGAAGTTCTCACTCAGATCTACAGAGTCGTTAGCAAGAAGGCTCTTGAAGCTGGAGATGATCCGACCACTGCTTTGCCTAAAGGACAGATGATTAATGTCGGAAGCCGAGATGATATCTCAGCCGTTAAAAAGCCTGGTTGCTGCTCTGCATAGACACATCTCTCTCTATCCCTTATCTCTCTCTCTTTCTTGTATTTAATCATTCAACATCAACATTTTCACTAATTTCCTGCAAATTTTTATACATCCTTGGAATTAACAAACAAACAAAGTTCACACTCAAGTTTTTTGTTTTTTAACTCTACAGTCGCTTGCTTTGTGCTCTCTCTCTCTCTCTCTCTAAAGATCGATGTTCTTCATAATGTACATGAAGATGGCCATTCTTGATGCACCATCTCGCGTCTCATGCTGCTCTCCCCCATCTGCAAATAGAGGCAAAACAGAATTATCAGTTTATAGCACTCGAGCATGAAGCCTAAAAATTGTGCTTTGAAATGTTTCTTTCAATTGCTGGCTTTGTCTGGTAATGACAAAGCTAAATGCAGCAAAGAACAAACTTTGGAATATCCTAAATACTCGGGTAATTTCGGAAACGGAAATTCCATCTTCTGTTATGATAGGCTAATGAACTGAAACCAATTGCATAAATCTCATCCATGAGTTTAGCCGAATATGGAACTAATTAACAAGATCACTAAGAAGTAAGATTCTCAAGATGTGAGTTGTAATAGAACATAATCTTCTTTGTTCTCGCCAGTAGAGTTGGTTGACCGTTATATCATTCCTCATCACTAATCAGCTCAAAGGAAACTAATCTCTGCACTTATCACCTACAACTGAGCAGCAAAACAGAGTCGTCGATATAGCTTTGAATCTCTTTGGATCAAGCAAAGCGTAGTTCAATGGAAACAAAGGATCTACGTGAACTATAACAATTCTAGATTTTCCATGGCACTACACTAGAACAAATTTGAACAGTTAGGCTCGTCTGATTTTTTTTTCGAAGAATCACGAAATGATGGTTTCAAATCTCTCTTTAAGCAAAAGCAATGCTCGGTTTTTTCAATTAATCCTGAACCCATAATCAAGAAGAAATACTAGACCTAAGAAACGATATACTCAAGGAATCTCACCAGGAAACGTGGACACAGAATCATTTTTCTTCATCGCGTCCAGAAGGAGGAGGAGGCTTAGAACTCGATTGGAGGGAAGGAAGAGGATTAGATCCCTTGATGATCCAACCGAGTCCGAAGAAGACGCCGCCGGCGAGAATCGCAGTGCCCCAAGCGTGTGAGTACCACTTGCTGTACTGCCGGATTGCGAACTTCCACTGCTCCCTCAGCGTCGCCTGATCCGGATTCACCGACTCCGGCCGGTTAGGATACGACATCCTCTGACCCGAATAGCTCGAACCGGATCCGATCTCCGGCGCCGGTTTCTTCGCTGACGACGAGGTGGTGTTGTTATCGGGGATTTGGCTCTTCTCCGACATTGTCGTCGTCTTCTTCTTCAGATGTTGAAATGTTTTTAACCTTTCTCTATAGTAGGCCACTGACACGTGCCCGATAATGACACGTGGCGTTTTGTACGAGCTCACTCTCTCTTAGTTTTACCAGAAAACGATGCCGTTTTGGTTGTTTCGTCGACCTCAAACGCTCGGAAAATCGCAGTCCTTAGGGTTTTAGGGACTGTGATTTTATCAGTCCGTCAATGGCTTCCGCTTCTACTGCTTCTTCTCTTCTCTTCCCCTCTCGAAATTTCACATCTATTCCATTAATTCCACTCCGGAGAAGCTCCGTGTCCTTCATTCGCTCTAGTTCTAGGAATCCTTCTGCGGCCACCACCAACGAGGATGACATTCTCCGTTTCGTGGCGAATTCCGACGGAAAGGCACTTCCTTGCGTGCGGACGTACGAGAACGATTCAGCTCGGCTTAGCCTTGTAGGTACAGTAGCTTTTGATCAGGCTTTAACCGCAGCTGCAGCCGACGGTGGTGAAGCCGCCGATGATCACCTTCGTGAAAATGTTCCTGTCATGGTGGTTGAGACTGTTTTCCCTGGAGGATCCGACCCTAAGGCTACTGTATCCACCAGATTGGTCAGTTTTCCAGCTTAGCTTTTACTCTTTTTATGAACAGTGTTCTAATTTGAAATTCGGGTGCTTTTGATTTTTTCTTTGAAGTTGTTTCTCGTGCTCATTGCATCTGTAAGATGCTTTAAATACGAGGTTTAGTGAGATTTGGTTTTACTTATACGTGAAGCTAACTCAGACAATCATGAGCATTTTATTTTTAAGCAATCCACATTGATTCTGAATTTCAAAGACTTTTTGACATTACAAGGTATTTTGTTTTGGACAGTTCTTGCCTACTCAGAAAGTTAAAGAGCGAGCAAAAAGGTTGCGGAAGTCTCTCTCCGAGGATCTTTCTAGCGGAGATTTGTCCAAGAACATACTTGCGATGACTTTTAGGCAAGTTGTCTTGAGACAGCTGTGGAACTTTCAGCTGGTGTTATTTGGACCTGGAGCTGAAAGAGAAATGGGAGATTACGAAAACCCTCGAGAGGTTAACTTCGCTTTGATGTGATGTTTCTAGTGATACTGGCCTGCAAGTGGAAATTGATACTGATGGTCAGTTGTCTTATTCATTTCGTATCAGCAGGTTTCTACATCGTTCACTCTTAGCTCATCCGATGAACGGGTTATATCTGTTATTGCAGAAGTTATATGCATCTCCGCTCTTCAAAGCACTGAGAAGCATTTTCTCGATGATTATCTGGGAAAAGCTAAGTTTCCCTTCTTCAAGTGGTTAACGAAACACAGGAGGATTGCTTCAAGAGACTGCTCGGTTGTCCTGCATAAGGTATTTGATGATGAGCTAAACGAGAATACCCACCACTTGCTTGAGTATTTCCAATCAAGGAAGGAAAATTTCAAAATTGCAGACACAAGGAAAAGAAGTCGGTGGTGGAACTTGTCTGCCAATTCTAAGTTGGAAAAAATTGGTGGCCCTGGGTTTAGTAATTGGGCAAGTGAGTATCTACCTGCATATCGACTAGAAATTGATACTACAATACTTGGGGACCTAAAGCTTGAAGGCTGGATAAAGTCCGGCGAGAATAAGTGGGAGGTTCTTCTAACCCACTCCCAAATGGTATCGAATTTTTCCCTTTCTTTGCGTTCCCCACCCATCTAGGCTTTTGTTCTTGATGCTTTGTGTAGGATATGGAATGGCAGTGTGGCTCTCCATTTGGTATATTTGTCTGGTTAACATCTCTCTTCGTTAGGAAATACATTCTAAAGTTCTAGGTTATCACTTTCTACTTCTTGGTTGCTCACAGTTGTAAGCTAATGTGGAGCCTTGTTAAATTGTTCTATTAAGGGTTAATAAAGACTTCGGATATAGTTCAAAATTGAAGGAGGGGTCGTCTTAGACATTTTAAAATCCATATTAAGAGTAGTCATTCCTTCTCCATATACACTCAACAAGGAGATGCTGGTAGATTGCGGGGGAATTAAAGCTAGCAAGATGAAAGATGTTATCAATCATGGGATCTGGTGCAATATTTTTTTTTCTACTGCTGCATATTATCTGCTCTATGGTGACTAAGGTGTTTGTTTCCCCGCTTGTTGTGAAGTCCCCTACATTCTGACACTTGTATAAAACTCTTTAGGTTGGATTGGCAGAAGCATTGGATATGTACTTTGAAGATATATACTCGCTGCCCAGGAAACAGCTACCATGTGATGTTTCTGGAAATTATGCGAACTTACCCAGTGAAAAGGTATTGACTATTGGAAAGCTAAAATTTAGCCAATCTTTGTTATGATTTAATAAGATTGGCTTAGGTTTGGTAGCTTTGCCTGTGAAACCTCTGTTAACTTTTTTGGTTGCTTATTCTCTATTGACAGAGAGGATTGTCTTTGTTGAAAATGATATCTGTCACCATGGCCAGTGGAATTCTTCTTCTTGCTGTGAGTGCTGCGGCTCAATTCTGTATTCCTCAGAAAAGCGAGAGAAAGTATCCTGGAAAACGCCAAGATGTTTTATGGTCAGAGAGTGAATTGTTATCTCATCAATCTTCAGATTCCTCCAAGGTATGGATAACCAAAACACTTGTGTTCATATAGATGTGTAGGCCAGCAAATGCATGTAGACATTAGTAGCTTTTCAGGACAGCCTTAATTAATTTCATCACATAAAATTAAGTACTGGTTTGCCATTTCTTTGTAAATCCTTTGACATGACTAAGTTAAGCATCCAAAAATATATAACAAAAGACAATCCAAGACCTATATATTTCATGTCTAATATAATTTGTTTAATGATTTCTGCGTGAGTACGGACTCTCTATTCTGAGATCCGTCTTAACCATGAGTTATTGTTATTATTATTCGGCTTTTTGCTTTTTTGGCGCTTTTTCATTTTTTTTTGGGGGGAAACTAAAGTTTGAAACTTCAAATGAGTAGTTGGATTCATTCTGTGGATTACTCGTCAGCAAGCTCAAGGATGCTTACTGTTGGGTAGGAGAGATAACTCTAGAAAGCAGCATAGGTGCCTGGATTGGGGAAGTACCTGATTACTTGAAAGAAACTAGCAGAGCTAAGTCCGTTGAAGATCACATCCTGACAAGCTCTTCTCTTCTGGAGAAACTCAATGAAGACGCAAAGGCTTCTGCGCAAGATATCGCCACTTACCAGGTAATTCCAGTGAATTGTGTCGGCATATAATTCTTCTGATGAACTGACATTTTCATGATTGTTGATTTCTTTGACTGGTTCTTTAATGGAAGCAGGTAGTGTTATCATCTGAAGGTAAAATTATAGGGTTCCAACCGACTAGCCGGGTGGCTGTGAACCACTGGGCTGCTAATCCTTTAGCTAAAGAACTTTATGGAGGAAGAAAACTCTCGCCTGGTAACTCCATGATTCTTCTTTCGATTCCTTAATTTCAGTGCCATTCTTATCCTTACAGATTATTTGATGTTGATGGTGATGTTGTTTGATTATTTCTGTTGCAGGGCTAATTGAGCCTGGTCTTAAGAGTCAGCCTCCAACAAAAGTAGTTGTGTTGGAATTGTTAATGTCTGTGAATTCAGATCGTCCTTTTGCATTGGTCAGACCATTATTGCCACAATGACCATAGTCAAGTTCCTGTCTCTTTAAATGAAATTTTGCAATACATATAGAATATGATTGATTGCTACTTTTAACATTTCGCATCTATGAAATACAAATACCTTAAAATATTCTGAAGATTTTGAGCTCTTTAGAGAAAAAAATCAACAAAAACCCAAAACCAGAAGCATGGATCGGTGATCTCATTCAACAGAGGTTGCAATTGTATAAGAACGATAACGATAATCAAACCGTATTCCCCGTCGGTTACATAATTCATCATCTGCATTATATCGCAGAAGAGAGTCGAAAATGCATCAAAATACATAAACCGGAATGTCAGTAAATACGCCTTCTTCACCTCCATTGACTGAATCTTAAAAAGCAGTCTCCTTCTCAAACTTTACTTTTCCTGCTTATGGTTAGAATAAAGTTCTTATAACTCCAGGAGTCTTCTGCATCCCCTTCTTGTTATATATACATCATCTCCATGGATAGAGAGAATTATACGCATAAATAAAAACGAAAAGTATACGAGTCATGATATCCATTACTTGCCCTACGAGATGTAGAAGCTTCTCCTGCTGCTGCCAGATGAAATTGTAAGCAACAGCTTTTCGAACCTGAGTTTTACATTTACTTCTCAGGCGATATAATAGTCGGTTAGATTTCCGACCAGATAGTTAAACTCTTCACCTACTCCATAGTCATTGGCCTGCTCTACTGTGTTCTGAACATTCCCGGCTGCCACTTTTGTGTTCACTTTTGGTCTTCCTTTGATGCAGCGTTTGTTGTTGTTGTTGTTGTTGTTGTTGTTGCTGTTGTTGTCTGGAGGGAACTCAGCTGTGAGTCTTCCCATCTGTTTCTGCAGATCAGCCACGGAGTCAGTTGATACTTTGCCTTTTGAGTTCTTCTTGCCATCAACGAGCTTGAGCTCGAGCCTGTACAAGGCACAGGCATCGCACTTGTTGATCTCGTATTCGTAAAGATGCCATTCGAAATGGTGCAGAGGCTGTGGATCCATGTAGTAAGATCTCTTCAGCCCACTAAACTCGTTCATGATCTGTTTACGTGACTCATGCCAACCGCGCCCATTGTAATCTGGTAAAGATCTTTGCTTTCTGTTCCCGCTCTCAAAGGCCCTCCTTGGTTTGTCAAAGAATAGCCACTCCCTTAGTGTCTCACTCTCTAGAACCGTGAGATCAAAGAGCTCTACAGTCACACCGGAAAATCAAGATTTGAGTATGATCAGCACGAGAAAGGTGATCGATTAACACATATGTGAATTCAATGAAATTGAACAAAGCAAAGCCTACCTGGGGCATTCCATGGAGATTTAGCAGTTGCAGCTCCTTCACATTCGGGAATACCAACATCTTTCCCTCCAGCCTTTGCGCTAAGAGCAGCAAAAAGCAGACCGTCTTTTAGGCCGATACCTCCAGGACGCACAACCGGATTCATACCTGGTGGGCCTTCATTGAAAGCCAATGCAGCGTGGAAGCTGCTGCAGTAATCCTGGAACCAATCGAATCCTTGAGCAGGCCTAGGGCAATCCCAAAGAGCACATTTTGGACCCAAGAACGCAGAGGGTGGAGGACAGATAGTTGGGATGAAAGTAGAGATATGTAAAGGACCCTCTCCACCATAACTGGGACAATCGTTGAAACCACCATTGAAGTTTGGTTCAAACTCTTGTTGCAGATCATACTGATTATAATCCAAATGAGCGGTTCCATCGAAGTTGTTGCCAACTATTAAGGACGCATCTTTGCACTGATCAGCCAATGGAAATCCGTGTTCCGATTTTCCCTGAACCAAAGTGTATCCCTGTCAATATTCACCACACCCTCAGTATTAAAACACAATAATGAACTCCACAAACAACTAAAGCACCAGATAGATTCTACAGATTCGATTTAAAGAGCAACTCACCCTTTGGAAGACAGCAGTTTTTCCAGCTTGGAGATTCTGATCACCAGGCTCGGGCTTGGGTGCAGCTAATTTGCTAGTGGCATCATCTTCCTCATCACAGAGCTGCAGCAGCCGACAAATGTCTGATGAGAAAGACCCCAGAGTACCACCCTGCTATGCAAAAGTAAAAGACACAACTAACAATGACTGAAACAAGAAATAAAATATAACACCTTTGCCATCAAATCATGAAAACAAGTTTTCACATAGACCAAAAACCAACCATGCAAGTTCCAACTGTGAAACAAATGAAGATCAACAATAGTAGATTCCATGAGAGATACCATACTTGTTGCAAGGATGATGCTGGAGATGGCTCGTTGAGCTCTGATTTCCACTCACGAAGCATCTGATTCACTTGCTCCTCAAGCAGTGTAACATCAGTACTCCTGCTCTCTTTCCTCGCAAATTGAAGATCCAAGAGCATCCCTTGCAAATCATCAACGCGATTCTTGGCCTTATCCTTGAAGAGCTTGTGAGAAGCAGATCTGCAATTAGTCTTAGATCGCTTCCCCGTCATAAGAAACTCCCTCCCCAACAAAACTTCCTTACACAGATTCTGCCAGACCACAAAACAGATTCAGTACTGTTCCTTCGGCCAAAAAAAAAAAAAAAAAAGAGGAATCTAGCAAGCATGATCACTCTAAAAGCTATGCAATTGTTGATGCATGCTAAGATTACACTAACAAACGAAAAATACAGTAAATAAATTCGAAATCGAATGGTAACAAAGATGAACAACCGAAAGCCCTAGATATTTAACCCAAGAAAGATGAACACATTTCGAAGTAGCTTTGGCCCTTTACTTGAATAACGCCATCTAAACGATGATTAAGGCTGAAAAATCAAAACGGAGTAAGGATCGCCATTTTTTTACGAACACGGAATCAATCATGCATACAGTAAAAGAAATAACAGATCAAGTTAGCCACAACGACAAGGACAACAAGATCCTGAAGCAAAAGGCAAGAGATTTTTGAAGCTAAGGAACCCAGAAAATCATTCACCTTACTGTAGCTGCAGCAAAAGCAGCAACAAGAGAAAAATCTCCGGGAAATTTATCAATCGGAATAAAAAGAAGAGTGATGAGGAAAGGGCAGAGTAAAAATATATAAATAGTGTGACAAAATTAAAATAAATAAAAAAAGACCCACAAGGGAATTCGAGAAACGTTGCTGGCTTCTCTTCTTCTCTCGCCCTCCACTTTTCTTTTCTTTTTTCCCTTTTATGAGCAAAATTCTTCTTCTTTTTTTGTCAACCCTTTTATGAGCAAAATTCGATTAATTAAAAAAAGAACTTGTACTGTACACTTGGAGAAAAACATACCAGTTGTATATATGCTATTTATTCCTAATTTACTATATTTTATCAATTTCGGGGAAAAATTTAACTTTTAATTTGGAAAATAAAAATCTAAAAAGATGGGTTGATTATGGATTCTTTTCTTTTTTATGTTAGAATGTATTCATCTCTATGTTATGTATATTAAGAAAATTATAAAAGAAAAATTAAAGGAGCATTAACAAAAAAAAGACCCTTTTTTGTAAAAAGAAATCATTTTGTAATTTTGTTTACTAAAATTACCATAATTTTTAATCATGAATAACCAACCTTTTTTCTGACAGCACATTTGTTTCTCGAATGAAAAGTTTGTCGATAAAATTAACATCGACATCGATATTGTGATAGTATCATAGTATAACCACGATGAAGACTTTTGATTTAATGGCTAAATAGTGATTGTTTTTTAACCCAAAAAAAAAGGATTTGTTTTATCTAATAGCTCAAGGATACGACTACAAGTCCACAATTTTGAATATATAACGTATCTTCATGAAAACGTCAATTAGATATACCGTAATTTTGGTTGCATTACTTCCGGAAGAAAGAAAAAAAAGGAATCGTGGGTAAAGAATCGCAAAATCACAAATTGGACAAGTGTCGTGAATACTAACTTTAAATATATTTTTTTTTTCCAAGTGCTAACAAAATTAGATGTAAAAGCGAAAAGAGGTGGAAAGGAAGGAATAAATAGCTTTTTCCCACTATGTTCCTCCACATTCCTATTTTGTGATGCTCATTTCTTTTCATCATACCATTCACTTTCATTTTCATCAATGGTCATATTCTATCTTTCTTTATGTATTGCTTATTATTCTCGTTTTCAAATACATAACGATCTTCGTATAAACTCTACAACAAATTGCAAAATTCGTATTGTTAGGTCATAAAATAATATCTCACTAATTCAAACATACAAAGTATCGAGAAAATACGATTATATTTTAGTCATAATCGAACTATTTTCATTCTCTTACGCCTCCCATTCATTTGTTAGATAGCCAAATTTACAACATTTTTATAGTGTTTATAAATGAAAATTGATGTGCTCTTGCATCATATCCTTGGATGGAATGGGTCGGTCCAGCACTTCACTTTAACTTAGACCAGGACCAAGTTAATGCATTGGACGGTTGTTTTTTTTTAAGTTTTTTTAAACTTCTATGTACTTTGTTTAGTTGTTGACCTTAATAGATTTCTATATCACATGCGTAAAACGTCCACCTCAGATACAGAAGAAGAGGGACAAGATTGGTTCCACTAGCTGATGCTTAAGCATGTGTCCTGCTTTTTCCAAAACGAAACTCAACTTTCTGGATTTTGTATGAAAAACGATGTGTATCCATGAGATAGCGGGTTCAAATGTATAATTTTCCTCATCTATACAATTCTCTTTAGAGTTGAGGTTAAACATTTGTTTCTATCGTATTTGACTGTCGCATTTAATCTTGATTTTTGGTTTTTAGTGATACTCTAGGTTTTTTTTATCATTAACGTTAACATCATGTTTTTTATGATGTTCTAAGCATTTGATTTTGATCTACGCTTAAGTTTAGATAAAAATTAAACAAAATTGGTTATTCGTTTTTTAAGGACTTATCCTTATTAGTTACTAATGATGTAAGAACAGTCCGACCAAACCCAAAACATCCTAACTGGTTGCTCTAAAGGTTTTTGCATTATATAGATAGTTAGGCTAGACCATTTAGTGGCAGACTTAAGGGTTTAATATTATACAACAAACATAACTTCCTATTAGCTTATCATAACTAGCTTGCATTTTTGGCTCTTCCTCAATTGTCAAAAAAAAAAAAGTAGCATTCGCTTTTAAACATAGATGTGTTGTTTTCAAGACCCAAAATAACGTTTTCAAGAGATGATACAAAACTGAAATACAATTCAAGTAGAGAGAAGTTTTGTTTTGTTTTTATCTTTTTGATCGTCAAGAAAAGATTGAGATGCTTTTAAGGAATTTCTAAGAATTTACCCAAATGATTTTTTTTTCCCTATTATTCCCTTTCTCTACCACCAAAGATATTCTCACTTTTTAATATACATTTTTTTAAAGAAATCTCATTATAGTATATCAAGTAAATAAAATAAAAAAGAATGCCGAAACTTTGTGTGGAATAAAAATATAAGATAACGACATATCTGTAGGTTCTTTTCATCTCGTCCTTTAAAATGAAATTGTTTTAGGAAAAATACATTATTCTTTTGGAAAAACTGATCTCTATTCTCCTTTACCACAAAACCCAAACTAATCAAGGGTCGCTATAGTTTTGACCTTATTAGGTATATATACAGAGATCATGGATAAATATGATTAAAATATGATGTAGAACTGTAGATAGAGGGAGAAAGAGATCATTTGGTATCTCTCAAGGTCGCTTTCCCAATGAATTCGTCATTATCCACCATTGCCTAAAATCAAGAGTAATTTTGGTCTTAAAAGACCCAATCTAAGCAACGAATGTTGAAAAGACAAAGGAGCACGAACAATAAAACCTCAACATCAAAACTTTTTCTTATTTTTCAGCTAATTTGACTAGATAGTTATTACAAAGAAGATTATTCTTGAATCTTGATGATGATGATGACGATACATGTATGTATCTATAATGGTCAATCTACAAGAATGTGAAGGAAAGAATCGAAAACTCCTTGCTCTTACATGAAAAGAATCATTACCGTATTGTTAACTTTAGTTGAGTCTTGGAGATTGATTAAGATGATGATGATGATTCAACTGGATTTTTCACCTGGTTTGCCACTACCCGTAGTACCGGGCTGCTGTCTTAACTGGAAAATACCGCTCAGTCCACGTGCACTAGCAAGTTGTTCAAGCTCCTCTAGTTTACTCTTGAGATCCGCCACTTGCTTTTCCAGTTCTTCATCTTTTAGTCTTAAATCCTGTAAAACCAAGAGATTCGCAAATCTCAACCCATTCAATAACCAAACCTCTTCTATTATTCAATCTCATTTGAAGTTTTGCACAAACACCAAGTTTGCCCGGATTCTTAACTAGTGCAAATCCTATTGTTTAGCTATTTACGAGAATTTTCATATAACTTAATCCTAAAGCATACATCTATGCTGTAGTCTCAATATCTATGCCACACTTATATATTGAAAGCTCTTCCTGAGCATGTCGATATATGCTAGATTGATGCACATATATATATGCATCCCATTCTCATTTGAAGTAATACCTAACAGTGTATAACAAAGATAAATCCTGAAGAGCACAAGAGGAACTACACTTAATGAACCAAAAATTATCTTCCAAGAATTGTTCCTGTGTACCTCTAGTTCTTGCTTGCGTGCTTCCTCTTTTCTTGCTTCTGACCGCGAACTTCTCTGCCACTCAAAAACAACAACGCCTCCACCGACCTGCTCATATAATCTATCAGTTCTACAGAACAACTGAGAATTGCATACAGAATGACCCTCAAGACCAGCTACTATTTATCCGACTTTGACACCATCTCCCACTTAAAACAAAGTGAGATCCACCAAACTGATCTGGGACATACGGAAGAAACTAGCATACACATAGTTAACTGCTTAGCACAGGTCCGGTCACACGGAAACGCCTTATGCTATCAGAAAAAACTCACTATGAAAACAAGAGCAAGAAAAGACAAAAACCATAACAACTCTACGGTACCCAAAGAAACAGCATCGCAGACGATGACTGAGTAGAACCAGATCATTTCTCGGCCATGAGCCGTTCCATTAAAAACATTTTACTGCTCTATGTTTTGCTTTCCCTAAACATATTGACCAGGTAAAAAGATCCGGTTTCTTAAGGCCTCAACAATCCTCTTCACATAGACCATTAGCAATTCGGTGAAATGCAACTAACCATTCATGAGGTAGAACAGGTCAATGAAGGTAATTCCAAATTCAATGCTCATCAAAAGCAAAAGCATCACCACATACTTGTCCGTGAAAGAAAATATGAAAGAGGATACATAATGCTGAGCAAAGACAGTACCGCAAAGATAAAGAGCTCTCCAATGAGGTCTACAGCTGCTTGAACAGCCTTCTCCTCGTCCAAGGGACGAATCTCTACATCAGTGGCATGACCATATATCCGTCTTTGCATTTGCGTCGTGATTCTGTGGTTTCTCTAGTCACATTTTCAACAACACATCAGTTCCAGATCACAAATTTGCAAAAGCTGTTCAAACGAATGCCTAACTTTCAACAATCACTATTATCCAAAACCTAACCAAGCTTTCTCTGCAACAAATCCTAGATTCCGGAGTTCCAGAAACTCAGGAGACATCATCAGAATCGGAAAGCAAGACGAAACTAAATTTCAGAAATTCGATATCAGCAAACGCAACGATTTTAAAAGCGAGTTAAAATCTGGAAGAAGACGAGCGAGAAAGAGATTCCAATCACCTGAGCGAAGTTGATGATAGATTGTCGAAACTTAGGATGAACCTTGGCTTGGTGCTTGAGCTGACTGGCCAAGGGCTTACTTATTGTTTTGACCAGGAGGGTGCCCAGTTTCATCAACGGTAACACCATTTTTCCTCCAAAACCTCAAAAAAAGAAGAATCTCAGTTGACTCGAACAGAGAGAATGCGAGGGATCTGGAACTAAACTGGGTGAGCAAAGAATCATAAGAAGACCGAAATCGCCATGAGATTCTTGAAAATTTGTGGGAAGTGATCAAGGTTTTTCGAATTTTTATAGATCGGATTTGATGGAAGACGAAAGAGAGAGAGGCTGAGTCGTTCTGGTTCAGGTCGTCTTTTACAACCTTATTGTATTTGTCAAATGGAACCCTTCTCTTTCCTTTTCTTCTTTCGCAAGTTCGATTTATTTAATTCATTATTTAGACCCAATTTTGACGGAAACAAAAACGACATGTGTTTGTATTATTTGCTATAATGTTCTCTTAATTTTATTTTATCTTTGTCTTTAAAGATTAAAACAAACAAGACGGCTCTAACGCATTCTAGATAGTAGCTTTGAAAATTTTCATTTATCAGGTTATAAGATTGGAGGTTTATTTATCAAGACTTCGACTTTGGAACTACATGTGTTAATGACACCACACAGCCAAAAAAATTAGACTTCAATCTCAGAGTACCAGAATTCAAAAAACTTTTGACTTTGGATCGGATAAGTAAAAGAGAAATCAAACAACTTTATGTAATATGTTCCTTTTTTGTTTCACCACAAACATAACAAAGTAAACATCAAAATACCATCTCTAAGATTTCGCTGCGGTGTTTTAGGTCAAGAAGACGAGAACGAATAGGATGATGAACAAGACGAGCAAGAAACATATCATCATCATCTGCCCTTTCGCTCCAGCTTTCTTCATTACCATTCCCACTTTTTTCTGTCACAAGACCATTTTCATTCTTTCATTTTCCATTTTCTTACCACTTACTTCAACACAACAATAAGACCTTTAGGGTTTTACCTGAACAAAGTCAAGCCGGTTCTTCGTACTGTCCATCTCCGTGCCCAATTCATCTAGTATTCTCTCCTGAAATACCCAATAAAAAAAACTTGATCTTTATGATCTCTACTGATACTACTATTGTTATATCTTTCCCATATGACTAACCTGTGCAACGAGTTCATCGTGTATAGTGAGCCCCACTCCTCCAATTCTCTGTACACTTTTACTGAGCTCATCCAATTCTTCGTCTTGTTGCCTGAAGTGGCAAAAAATGATGTCAAGTTACGGCATTGCTCAGTTTGAACTAAATATGCTACAATCTTCATCGAGCAAATTCAGTCCAAAATCGTTGTAACATCATAAAGCAAAGAAGAGATTGCAAAATAATGTAGAAACGCTGAAAGAGCTATACTTTATCAACAGCATTTGCCTATCTGATTCTGACTGTACAAAACCGTCATCGTCTCTCCCTCCATACTGGTCGTATCTATTTGCTTCATTCGAGTTTGGCATTCTCATTAGTTCTCGGCGCACTTCACTAGCATTACCAGCTCCAGAACTACCCTTTCCAGCTAGAACCCCAGTTTTCACATTCCGCACCTATAAAAAGTATCGTAAATGTCTTGCACAATTCAACTAACAACAAATTTACGCCACTCTCTAAAGCTGTAAAGCTGTAAAGCAGTATACATTACAAACTCAGAGACATACCTGTGTCCTAGCATTACTAGTCCATCTCCTCCGTCTTTCAAGCTCAGCTTCATCAATGCCATACAATGCAGGATCTTTTGCTGCAACTGTAATCGCTTTTTCCAGCTCATCTACCTTCCTATCAGTAAGGGCAGCTTCAATAGCCATGAAAGGACTCTAATTTGAACAGTTCACTTATTTATTCTATTGGAATTCTAATCATGTGGATAACCGAGTATTGACATTACATTAGCAGAAAAACACGGTCTATTCATACTACAAAGTCAGCTAGTGTTCAGCATCCATCATCCTATTCAACGAACCCAGTGACAACTCATATTCTACACCAGCTAAACTTTTGAAATCAGAAATATACATAACAAGACAAGATTAATAGGAGAGTTACTAAATACAAGTACCTGCCACTCAATGCTTCCACAATTAGCAAGAAGTTCCTTCGTCACATGCACTTGATCCCCCATGCCGGGAGCAATACGTTCCCATTTGTGGAATGTAGATTGCAACTTATCAATCTAACAAAGCATCCATGACCAAAAACCCAGCATTAATCAGTGTCCTTCAAAATATAACAAAACATCTCTGGCCAAGTCCAAACAACTTACAGATTCCTGGATCTCTTCTTTAACAATGTAGAATGGATCTTGCGCTGAAGACATCCCGGAAATCGACAAAATTTGTGCTACCCTATACACCAAAAACACCCAATACAATCAAGTTCCTATTCAAAAAGGAAGAAAAATCAATTACACATATTAAAATGATAGAAATTTGAATTTCAACCCATTAGCAGGGACGGTTCTGGAGATGCACAATAAGGGTTTCTAACTCACAATGATCAACTCGGCGCAATAATTAGATCCCGAAAAATTCCGATTAAATCCTGGCTAACAATTTGTAGAATAGAACAATAAGCAACTTTCCTAATCTCTGTACTTTAAGATCGATACAAACCTTAGGGGGAAAACAAAAAACAGAAAGCTTGCGTTTAGAAACGATAACGTCAGGGAATAACGCGAAAGCAAAATTGTTGTAAGAGGAAAATTGAAGAAGCTTTTTACCTGGGCGGGGTTAATCGAAACGCCAGGCGGTGCAGATCGAGGAAGAAGAAGAAACGACGGTGAAGTAAAAGAACTCCGGCGCGAGACTCGTCTCTTACACAGCAAAACGCATCACCTGCGGTTGGCTTAGAGAAGAAAGCTTAACTTTGGGCCTAATTGGAGAAGCTTACGAAGCCCAATAACAGACCATAGAGCCTTTTTATTGTTTCACACACACATTCACTTTCACTGATCAGAAAATATGTAAATGCGGAATTTTGAAAAAAAATTATCTGTTACTATTTTCGTTTTATTTATCTACAACTACACGCACAGATTATGATAAAGTGGCGACATTAGTATAAATTAGAAACATGTTACTACTTAATTGGCGAAAACGATCAGTGGGTTAGAGAAAAATCACCTTCTGCATTAGTGAAGACAAAATCACTTTTAGGACTATATAATGATGTTAACTTCCATTTCGGGATTTGGTGGAACGATGCAATTGGAAGAAAGGCTTTGGGAACTAAAAAGGTTAAATGGTGACGTGGCTTTAAGAAAGAAGTGCGACCATATAATAGTCGGAACTCGGAAGGAAGAAATGGGTGACGTGAGTTTAAGAAGATATGGCGTCATTATTCCATTCAAACAAATAATGATGCTTTTTAACACAAAAAACTAATAATGATGCTAAGTTGATGACCTGGTGCTTACGCATACGGACTTTTGAACCGTCCATCGGACGACGTTGCTTCTTTGTTGGAATCTTCTCACTTTGTTTTTTCGTGTGTGTATAATGAATTAACTACTAAGGCTCCACTATGTAGGTTCCACTATGTGGAAACAAAGAATATGACATTAATGTATAAATTATTTTCATTTTTATTTGATGGAACTGTTAGACTATATGCTTTTGTCATACAATAGTATTATTAGATTACCAAATTGTTATATATAGGCCGGTGATTCCGCTTTGTTGGTCGGTACCCAAATAAGCATCCACTATGTGTGGTCACATGCGAAATCAGTATTTCTAAAGTATATTAATAATAAACATACAACCGCTACCAAAGACAAAAAAAAAAATACTATTTTCATAATTTGTAGTACAACACGTAGAAGGAAACAAAATAAAAAAACGTGCTGGTTTTGATTATAAAATAGTAAAATCAAAAAGTCAGCGTGAATCATGTGGTACGATATAAAAAAGACACGGTCCTATGACCAAGTCCACTCCCATCCGGTGACGTAAATCAACATCACCCACCGTTTCCTGTGACGCACATCCTCACGTAACCATCCTTGACGCTAGACTTTCTTCTCTCTTCACATATATATATGACAAAACCTTCCCCTTCCTAAATGGCATCTTTAAAACATATTTGAAAAAAAAAATGCAAGGAACGATTTCTTGTACAAGGCCCTATAATATGATCCCGGCCGGTGGATCTCTGCGGCCGCTACCGCTTACAACGCAGGGAATCGGCGAGAGCGTTCGGACGGTAGTGGAGGAAAACGCGGTGATCGTGATTGGAAGGAGAGGATGTTGTATGTGCCTCGTGGTGAAGAGGCTGCTTCTTGGACTTGGAGTGAATCCGACGGTTCTTGAAATCGATGAGGAGAGGGAAGAGGAAGTTATGAGTGAGCTAGAGAGGATTGGCGTCGAAGGCGGCAGAGAAACGGTGAAGTTACCGGCGGTTTATATAGGAGGGAGGTTGTTTGGAGGGTTAGATAGGGTAATGGCCACTCATATCTCCGGTGAGTTGGTTCCAATTCTTAAGGAGGTTGGAGCTTTGTGGCTGTGATTCTAGTCAAATTATTAATTTTCGTAGATGTATCATGTATGTTGAATCTTAATTCGGTTATGGTTTCTTTTTTTTTTTTGTATAACTGGATCGATGGTTGTTCCTTGATATGTTCAGAATAAAAACAAAGAATGGCTCAAACCTAAAGCTAAGAAAGTCACTAGATTATACTCAATGAGTTGTAAAAGATGTTTCAAAATGTAAAAAAGAAACAAATTTCTTTGAAATAAAACTCATAAATTAGTAAACACTATAAAATAATAAATTTTTAAAAAATTTATAAGTATCCCATAGCCGCAATATCTCCCAAGATTGGCCCTGAGGAAAGCCTAATGAAGCAAGCGCCTTGGGCCCAGGAAGGATTAGGTGAAGAAAAAAATACTCGTTATGCTAAACCTGCGCGCATTAGCTCACATGATAGGTTTGCAACTTTTTCTTTTTTGGCTACACAGTCATGTTTTTGATACTCTGATTTTCGTGAACGGAGGAGGTTGCTACACAATCGCATGAATAGTGTTTTACAAATAGAGTTTTTTTTTTTTTTTTAAAAGCGGTGATAAATAAGAAACTATGGATATGAATATTCATCTTGAGTGTTACTATTTTGATAATATAAAATGCTTATTGTATATAGCGCATTAAAACACATATTATGCAGATTCTCCTATCTAACAAAACCCTACAAAACCAAAAATGTAAAACTAATCACATTCTTAAAACTTGGTCTCATTTACCATGTTTATAAGATGAAATGAAAAAAAATGAAAAAATATAATTTATAGTAATCATATATGTTGGCTTTTTAACTAGACAAGAACAAGGCATATGTGAGCAAAATAAAGGATATATCATTTCACAATCGGTTTGGACGAAAATGTCCCTCTATTATAGACATATTCATCTTTTATTTCTCACTTTCTATCTCTTTTATGCAGTCCAAAAATGTGTACCCCTTTTTATTATTTTTGGCTTCAATATGTTCATATAGAATTTTTTGCATATACTATCATTTGAATTTTTTGCATACACTATAATATGTTCCAACCAATCGAAGCTTCTAATGGCCGGTCATTAATTTCAACATCTTGTGCAACATAGTTTTTGTTTACCACATGTAGCTGTCATTGGTCATCTTGTTCCCATGACTTATTGGTGGCTCCTACTCTTATCATCTTCATCTTTAAGGTGCCATGAAATTTATCACTCATGTGAACAATCTTCCTCCGTTCCTCGTGTCTGCAACTGCAATTACATTTACAGCAAACAGAAGACTTGATAAATCTGTCGTCACCGACACTATTTAACCATCTGATCCTTCCTTTACGTACTCACAACATTGTAACTTTGCAGTTTCAATGTAATATAGAACTCCTGTTTGGAACGAACAGAGTAAAGGCGACCCCTAAGCTATCATGCTAAGAGAATATTTCAAAAAATAATCATATGGTTTATCTACAAAATAATGGGGTAATTAATCACATATTAATCTCATGATGTTATAAAGAAATAAATCTTTCATGAAAAAAGACAGCAACCAGTACGTGTCTCATCGATATTTGGCCTTTTCACAGCATCACGAGAAGTTTAAGAAAGCAATAAAAGATTTTCACTTTCTTACAGTTGGAGTTCCTTATAATTTAATAACTACATTACATTTTTTTTTTTGCTAAGAATAACTACATTACATTAGTTTGCTGCTATAAATACCCCTATTAACGTGTTTGCTTTAGACTCAAGTCACACAAGAATCACCATGAATAACAATAAGCCAGCAATCTCATTTTCATTCATCTCTTTGTTCCTTCTCGTCTCGTCTGTTGCATTATCAATTGGAGATGAAGTGGAACCCGTAAAGGACACAAATGGAAACCCACTTAAGAGTGAGACCCAATACTTCATCCAACCAGGTTCAGACAAGAAAGGAGGCGGTCTTGTCCCAGCAAGCATTGACTTAACCCATTTGTGTCCATTAGGTATTGTCCAAACACTCCTTCCATATCAACCAGGCCTACCTGTTAATTTCTCCGATCCATTCTCCCAAAATGGTAATGTATCGACAAACACCGATCTAATCATCGAATTCCAGTCCCCGATATGGCTTTGCTCTTCTTCAAAGATATGGAAAGTCGATACCTCTTCCTCAAGTTCCGACAAGCACTATGTAACCACTGGTGGTAGCTCTGGCACGAGAGACAGCTTTTTTAGGATTCAGAAATATGGAAACAATCAAAACACTTACAAGCTCGTTCACTACCAGAGTAACTCGGCTATAAAAGGTATTAGTGCCACCACTGGCATTTTCGGTGCACCCATACTTGTTCTTAAAGATGATGATGATGATAAGGATGCCTTTCCGGTGAAATTCCGTGAGGTTGACACATCCACGGAGAATGTGTTTGTGAAATCGAGTCTAAGGATGTTCCCTTCTTTCTAAGATCGATATAAATAGTCCTGAGACTGGTGTTTAATAAGTTGTATTATATATGGAAAATAATGGGTTGAAACAATACCACTAAACCAAAAATCTTTTGGTGTAATGTAATGAAAAGTCAAATGTGTCTTTGTCCTTTATGAGTGTCCTTATTTTCCTTACCAAGCCGAACTCCTGTTAAATTTAAGCAAATTACGCAGTGCTGTCAATGCGCCAAATCTGCAGACAATCTCTTCACATTCCAGAGTGAACCCTTGCTTGCTTGATCATAAGCAATCTCTATGTGTTGACGTAAGATTCGATGGGAAAAACTCGCTGGTAAAGCGTTTATGGTTAATACCAGTGAAAAATGAAGCAGCCAAGAACCAGTAAAAATTGAGTTTCTTCCTCTCAAGTTATCTATATGTTTTGAATATCCTTACAACTTCATGTTAACTTCATATTACTTGTTACACAAGTTAACCAACAAGGCAAGCTGTTTTTGAAAAAATAGGTTTGAGCAGTTTAAAATTTAAGTGAGCTTCAACGAACCCTGGATCATCTGTATATACTAGAACACCCAACTAGTGTTTGTTTTCTTCACACATTTGATTTGGATCAGAGGCTTCACCTCAAGCCTAGTTAGTGTCCTAAAGAAGAGATCTTCATGAATTGTCTTATCATGATAACTTTTAGACTATTTAGTTATAACTGTCGTCCTCTCTATTTATTTATTGGGAAATCGAACACACAACCTACAAGGTTTTCATTTAGTATTCGACAACAATTTTATTTCATTTTGTTTTTAATATTAATTCTTAAAGTTAATTTTTCTAATAATTAAATATTTTGGATTATTTTTATTATTATATTTATTTAGTATTAGATAGCGAACAACCTCATTTGGTTCACAATTTAGATGATATGAGTTTGAGCTGACAGATATAAAACTCATATAATAAATGAGCTAAGCTGAATTGACTCATGAAATATTTTAGCTCATAATAAATTGAGTAGACTCATAAAATACTCTAGCTAATGACGAGTTGAGATGAGTTGAGCGATGTAGCTCTTTTTTGTAACACTCTTACGGCTATTACTAATTAGTAATCTTTTTCTTGTACACATGGAATAATTCTCTAATGTTTTTCAAAAAAAATTTAAAAAAGTTAAAGTACATATGCACATCGGATTGATTAGACGTGCATACTAATAGAAACTATAGACCATGACACCATGTGATCCTCGATTTATTTTATTATTAGCTTAAATTTGTTACAAATTATAATAATTGAAAAAAGGAGAGCTACTACAGTAGTTGTCTGGGGAAAAATAAAAGAAGTAGCTATTAGTCTATTTTTTGACAGAATATTTAGAAATAAAAAATAAAGATCAGTAATGTCTCGAGGTTAAAGTTACCCCCAATTTAATCCCCAAAAAAAAGTTAAACCTAAAATCTCCGAAAAGCTTTGAGATAATTTACTATGATAGTTACCCAACACCTACACACAAAGAATCTGTGCTCTCTCACTCACATCATTCTTTTCCTCATCTTTACTCCACAAAGCACCTGCATTTATATATTATATTGTTTTATTGATTCTTCATGAAGCTTTCTTTACCCTTACTTGCATCACAAGTAAAACTAAGAAACGAACAAGACCCATCGCCTTCACGAACCACCAACTCTTGAATCACCTGCGTCGTCTCTTCATTTTTCCCTCCATGCTCATACCCAAAACCGCTCTGAAGATTTTCATAACTAAACCGGTTTAGGTTTACCAGATTCTTAAGTTTAGGTTCCGTGGAACCGGCGCATTGCCTAGGCTGTGTTTGGTAGAAGACTTTAGAGAGGACTGGTTCACCGTCTTTTTCGTCCTCACTGTGGCCTAAATGATACTGATGCATCACCCAATTCGTCTTCTCTGGCTTCTTCTGGCGACCATAGTTGGTGTAGAGCACAAGGATCTTCTTGAAACCGGCTTCTCCTGACTGGGACAAAACCGGCCGGGTCTTGCCCGTTTTGTGCCACCGTGTCTCGTGTCCTTCCTCATCTGTGCTCACTTTTCTACGTTTTCGTGTTCCAGTCGTGTAAGCCTTCGATGGCCGGTGGAAGAAGTGCCGTACTTGCCCGTCTTTGCTTAGTCCTACTTAGGACAAGATGGACATAAGAAAGCAAATGTTAATTTGATCACCAATCACTTTGGGTTTTGATTTTACTTTTATAATCACTGTAATCATACACAAAAGTTGTAGCGACAATGCTATTTGTCACAAATCACAAAACATTACTAGATTTGATCATTTGTTTTTGAGATAAATTAATAAAATTGCAACTAGCGCCAAAACTTAGTGTTATTATCATATTAAGAAGATTTTCGATTTTATGAATATCCCTGTTTCTACGATTTTCTTCTTTTAAAAAAAAAAATCCTTAAACCTTATACAAATGGGTGTAAACCCAAAGGTATATAGGTAAATCCGTATGAAAGCAAGTGTTAGTTTGAAAAAAAAAAAAATGCGAGAAAATTTAGCCAAAATTGTCATTTTTAGAAATATTTCCCATTGTTTTCCATGGTGCTAGTTGCATTAATTTAATTTCCGTAAATAGTATTTCTTTCTTTCTTCCTGCTATGTTCTGTAGTATTAATATTACAAAGAGAGGGCGTTACCAACCAGGGAGTTTTTCAGGATGCGTATAGCAAATTCCATTCTCTCCTTCAAGCGTTGGTATAAATTCATCGATCAACGGATGAAGTTTTCGCTTATCGGATGATACCTTCGCCTCCAAATGCATAAGGATCTCTTTATCCGAAGGGTCGAATTTGACTCCTGCTGGTAAGCTTGGTAAATCTTTGATGCTGCCAACCTTAAATATCAAAGTTCATTCATTCACATTAAGATGTAAACTAAATGATGTAATAAGGATAAATAGAGATCATTTAGGTGAAGTAGTGGTTAAAATATATATAAACCTGGTCGTCTTGTTGATGGATCTTATGTCCACAAGAAGGACAAGTCATGATGGGAGATTCAACGATAACCTTGGAATCTGGACCGCTCGTGACACATGATTGGGATTGGTCTTTGAGTTGAATCGATGGATGATCAATGTTTGATGCTCTTTCAAGATTGAGGTCGTAGTTATCATCTGAGCCATCACACCAACTCATCTTTCTTCTTTTACTGATCTCTCTCTCTCTCTCTCTACACAAAAACCTACCAAAATCTAAATCTAATTACAATCAGAATCATCAAAGGATAAAATCGAGAGAGAGATAAAGATGAGGAGGTGATATAGAAAGAGGGGCAAGTGAAGGATAAGTTTTGGAAGGAACTAAAAATTAATTATATTAAATTAATTTAAATAGTTTTAAATCATATATTTTGAGGGGTTGCTTGGACGTCACGTTTATTGATGGTGTATGTATATACGTTTACAATAAATTATTATTAAATGCATTTTTCTAGATTTTGATTATGACTATTCTTGACCATTTTTTTTCTTTTTCTAGTTTTCACAGTTGAGTTATCGAATTATTAGCTAGAATTTGTGCGAAAATAATTAACTATGGAATCCGACTTTATAGGGGGAAAAAATTACCTGTGCAAGAAAATATTAAATTTAATCAGGATATGTAGTTTATATAGTAATATCTTCATAAAGAAGAAAGATAACGAGATGGAGTGTCGTTATTGAAACTCGTTTTCTTTATCTAACTATTTTAGTTTTTGCCAATTTTGATAATTTTGTAAATATTCACAAATATATCAGATACAATAACATAATATTGATTAATCATCTAACAGACTTTTCTTTTTTGAATCCAAGAACAAGCTCGGGTGAATATGCTATGGCTAGATCTCCCCGGAAAACGTTAAGTTATGCTCTTAGACTATCATTATTGTCACGTACACTGTACACATATAGGTAGATTAAAGAAAAAATGTTAGATCCTAGACTATCTATAATTTTACGTAGATATACATATATTTATATATACGTACGTTGGACCAACTTGGTGTTGCAATAAGACCATATCTTCACGCACAGAACAAACTCTCGTGTTTAGCAAGTAACCTATACCCAAAATTCTCATTTTTTTGCTCCTTGATAGCACATTCCTCACCAAAACTCATATATAAATTCATTCTTGTTTTTTTTCATATATACACAAAAATGTATTTTTTACTTCAGTTTTTTTTCTATATATGTACCTTTGAAGTTTGGGCCAAAAACCGTATATCTACGTAGATTTTAGATTAAACGTTTGGTAATACCATGATACAATGTAAATCATTATTCCCAAGGAAAATTGAACTTAGGACACAATAAAACCAACTTTTTGCACTAACCATTAGACGACTATACATTTGGTTAATTTGTAAGAAAATCTATAATTTTTCATATTGTTACTTCCATTCCAATGATAAAAGATGTTTACGTACGGAGTCAAAAATGCTTTGCTAATTCTGTTTGTTTTTACTAGACAGTCAGTCCGTACACATGATCATTGATGGAGATGCGAAGCTTCTTCAATAAGAAACTAACTATCTCAGCCGAGAAAAAAAGGAAAGAAAACGAAACAAACAGAAGAGAACATTAATAAGCTTACAGAGCAAGCTTTCAAAAATATTTAATTGTTATATATTTCATCCGTTTTAATTTTAAACAATTTTTCTATATATTGAAGACAGATTTGTGGAAACAATATTGTTTTGAATATGTAATAAGGTAAAACTATTTTTGTTAGAAGGCTATAAATTGCTTGGAAATTATCATACAAAAAAATATTACACAAATTTTTGAAAAATTTTACGTGTTTATAATGTAGAAACATCGTTCATCTTCTTTAATTAAATAGTCAATTATTTTGCATCTAAACTTTATATTATGAAATCTAAACGCTAATCCACTCATCTTAAACTTTGATGGCCGTCTTAAACTTCATCAAAATTTATAAATTATTTTTTTTTGAATTTAAACCATAACCTCAAAACTCTAAATCCTAATTGCCATTTAAGCCTTGTCGAAACTCACCACCACCAAATTTTATCCCGGTCATTTTTCAGCCATACAAAAAAAGAGGAGAGCGTAACAAACAGAGAACTAACGTTCGTTTAGGAATAAAAGAGTATAAAATAGTTTTATTTTTAAGAAAGACAGTGAAGAAATTTGCTGGGTACATCATGTTTTGAAAAAAAAAAATATTTCTCCAAATTCATCGAAAACCGTCCTTGGTTTTTTTTTACCTCTTTTTGTAATGGGCCACTGACAAATTATTGTAGCCGATATGCAAGATTTGTCGACATGTGGAAAAATAACCATGTGGGTCCAATAGGCCCATTTAAAAGCCATATGGCCCAAGGTGTGAGTGTGTACCGTGTGCCTGTGGGTCATCATACTCAATTACTCTCATATGTTTTGTCATTCCCAACCTTATCTATTGAAACGCTGGTCCCTACTATGCTTTCCATTTTAATATATTTTCGTTTCTTATTAAATTATTAACAACATGCTTTTTTCTCACTCGAATTACCATCCATTATTAGCAAGACAATACCAAAACTATTAAATGAGAGACGTTGCTTTTGCTTACTTGCATCGCATTAAAACAAAAACAAAAATATCAAAATAAAAATGGAAGAGTGATACTTGTTGTAGAAAAAACAAATTATGTAGAATCTTCTATTAAACCTCATCATGCAACATGTAGACAAATAACAAAAAGGAAATGTAAAAGAGAGAGAGAAAATGAAAGAAAACAAAAATGAGAAATGATTTAGAAGGGAAGTGAGTGAAAAAGACAGAGAGACAAGGCAAAGATGAAGGTGAGGTGTCAATGTCCCTTAATGAATAATGAAACTACCAATGTGGGCTTTCAATGCTTGTTGGGCCCACTTCTAATTTCCTCACCCAACAACTCATCTTTAGATTCTTTACTTGCGTATTTATGTATCTTATAAATTACCTTGTGTAAATTCTCCATTTAGATAAAGCACAGGCAGGTAATGGTGAGATGTCAATGTTTTCGTTTTTGTTTTGAACTCAACCATAGAAGTTATCTTTACTTTTCTAATGTCATTATTAAGAACAGAGTAATTTCAATTAGGAAGTTAAAAAAAGGGCAGACCACCTGTTGATTTAGATGACTTAACTACTTATTTATTTGGGGAATAATAACTCCAAGGACTAACATTTGTTTTATTTCATTTTTTGTCAATGGGTTTGCAACGACTAATATTTGTTTCAAAGAAAGATATATCAAACTATACGTTATTGTACTTATTTATTATGTAATTTATGTTTTTGTATTTTAATATTGATTATTTTGGGAAACCAATCAGATTTCAACAAAACATCCGAAGAAGAGAGCTTTTGGCAGGAAAGTTGATATTAGTCATCTCATGTGCCAAGTCTTATTATACATCTGATGCCTATATGTACGGAAAGTAAGTAAAGGAAATAACACAACCTGAAATTAAAAAAAAAAACTGAGAGAATTTAAGAGCCATGTGAATCTACAGTCACGTACATATATATATGTAACACGAGCCTCCAACAGTTACACTAAAAACGAGAGAGCCCACGCTTTAAAGATTCAGACATGTTCGGATGTTATGTTCCTACAAGAACTTAGAATCTGTTTACCCAAATATGGAAACTCTTTAAATGCATGTTAACGCCAGTAGATGATGATGGCATTTCATTTGCTTTTTTACTAATACTAAAACAAAAACTCTTACAAAACCAGAGTTACTGATAGCTTTACAGTGGAGACTGAAACATCAATTCCTGATTTTTGAAACTTTTTTTTATATATATTATAAAAATTCAACAATCTCTGATTCTCTCTTTTACTTCAGAACCCTTAAGAAAAAGGGGGAGGAGAATCTTGATTCAATGCCCTAATTCACAGCTTCAAGCACCAAAAATTGAGAGCTTTTGGGGCAAAAACAAAGTAGACTTGCTCCGTTTTTTCATTTTTTCATCTGTTTTGTGTCTCAGGCTACACTTCCCTGGTCTGAGGTTTCCTCGTTGTAGTAAGGTGTTAGCTTGCCATCTTTATCGGCTCTTGTCTTGTTTTGGCTCTCATCGTCTCCACCGCCAATTTCCTGCAACATCTTAACCACGCGTCTCATGGAGGGTCGGTTAATGGGCAAAGGACTCGTGCAGAGAAGCCCAATGTTGAGGATTTTGCTTATCTCTTCTTTGAAACAAGAGTCGAGTTTCGGGTCTATCACATGCTCTACGCCTTTCTGGTCCAACGTCGTGCAAACCCATTTCACCAAATCCTTCTCCCCCAATTCCGGATCAACCGGGCGTTTCCTAGTCACTATCTCAAGGATCACTACCCCGAAACTGTAGATGTCACTCTTCTCGTTCACACGAAGCGTGTATGCGTATTCTGCAAGTAGTTTGAAATAAGAGTTATGGAGGGAAACAAACAAAATAACTTTCAAATACATTAATGGAGAAGTGAGAAGGTGTGGAGCCATGATTCAGACATGTCTCATTAGATAGTGAATGCTCATTTAAGTCTCTCAACTAATATATGATGTGGTACATGTGAATTTCCATCAACATGTCTCAAATAGATAGTACTGAATTTATCCTTAAGATTATTAATCAACAAAGACTAACCTGGTGCGATATAACCGCATGAACCAGCAATCACGGACATCGACTTAGGAGCTTTTCCGGTCATGTCGACGACTTTAGCCACTCCAAAATCAGCAACCCTTGCACCATAATCTCCATCGATCAAAATATTATTGGACTTGACATCTCTATGCACAATCGGAGGAACACAATCATGGTGAAGATATGAAAGCCCCTCGGCCGCATCTAAGATAATCTTAAACCTCGTCTGCCATCCCAGCATTCCTCCTTTACTGCTATGAAGCAAATCTCCCAAGCTACCATTAAGCATGTACTCGTAAACCAAGAGCTTGCAATCTCTTGTGGTGCAGCAACACCACAGCTTCACAATGTTCTTATGCCTAATCTTACCCAATGTCTCGACTTCAGCCTCAAAAGCCTCATCTTGGACTCCAGGTCTGTCGCCTTTCTCTGGATCGCAATCTCCTGTTTCTTTAACAGATCCTGTCCACAAACGTTTAACCGCAACGGTTTCTCCGTTGGTGAGCACAACCTTGTACACTTTACCCGAAGCTCCAGCTCCAATCACATTGTCTTCATCTAAGCTTTCGAGAATCTCGTGCTCACTAAATCCAAGTTTGTGGAACGACATTAGAGTCCATTTGGCTCTCTCCACGGCTCTTGCTTTCTTGAAAGTCCTGTACTTGAAGTAGAACCAAGCAACGCCCGCAACGAACACCATAGCCGCAAGTACGAAAATCAATCTGAGAAGCCATACATAGCCTTTCTTCTTAGCTTCATTCTCGGAGCCACACAATCCCTTTATATCTCCGCACAATCCCGGGTTCCCGAGGAAGCTGTTCTTATACATTTCTTTCGCTAAAGAAGGCGGGAGATCACCGGATAACCGGTTATTCGACAGATTCAGCTGGTTTAGCTTCAAACTCTGCAAAGAAACCGGGATTTCGCCGGAGAAAAGGTTACCAGAAAGATCAAGATAGTTCAAGACGGACAAGCTCCCGATTTCGTCGGGAATTCTACCGGAAAATTGATTATCGGCTAAGTTTAACTCGTTTAGCTTCTTCCACGATTTGATTCCAGGAGTCAACTCCCCTGAAAAACGATTTCCGTGAAGATCAAGAGTACCCAATTCCCCGAGATTCATCAAGCTATCAGGCAACGAGCCACTGAACTTGTTTCCGCTTGCCGACAACTGATTAAGTTTGTCCAAAGACCCGATTTCCTCCGGCAAAGATCCGGTGAATTCATTGTTGGTGAGAGCCAACAGCGAGAGATTTGATGCGCCTCCAATGGTCTTTGGAATTTCACCGGAAAACGAGTTGTTGATGAGCTCAAGCAAGTAAACGTGAGGCAATCCCCAGAAACCGGTAGGAACTTGACCGGAAAACCGGTTATACGCTAACCGGATACGGGTTAAGCTCCGGCAATCGCCAAGACTCTCCGGTAGAGCCCCGGAGAAGGAGTTGTGTAAAATCAGCAACTCCTCTAGCTCCCCTTTCGCGCACAGATCCGCCGGCAATTCGCCTGAGAATTCGTTTTCCGAAACGTCCAGCCATTTCAGAGGCGAGTTTCGACCGAGGTCTCTGGGTAATTCGCCGGTCAGGCGGTTTCCGAAGATCCTGAGGTCGTACAAGTTCGGAGATAAAGCTATGCTCGGCGGAATCTCACCTTCTAGATTGTTCTCGTAGAGACTCAAGCTCTCCAATGGGACACGGCAAAGCTCGTCCGGTATCGACCCGGTTAACTGATTCATCGACGCGTCCAGAAGTCTCAGTGATTTCAAATTTCCCAGCTCCGGCGGGATTTCTCCGGTCAGCGAGTTGTTGTAGAGCTCAATCTGGACGACGCTGGTCAAGCCGCCGAGCGAACGAGGTATAAGACCCACCAGGTCGTTGAGCGCAAGGTCTAAATCAACGAGTCGGGTGAGTCGCCCCAGTGAGTCAGGGATCTGCCCGACTAAATGGCACTCGGTGAGCCACATAACCTCGAGATTCGTCAGGTTTCCGAGCTCCAGCGGGATCCGACTCGGACTAAACGGGTTGTACGAAAGGTTCAGCATCTTCAACGAGCTAATGTTCCCGAGAAACGGCGGAATCGTCCCGTCTAAGAGATTGTAGACGAGAGAGAGAACCTCGAGGTTTTCAAACCGGCCAAAACTCGCCGGAATGTCGCCGGAAAAGTTGTTTTCGGCCAAATCTAGGTACGTCAAGATGGGGAGATCCGCAAGGGTGTGCGGAATCTCACCGGTAAGGAGATTGAGAGAGAGATCGAGAGTCCGGAGACTCTTACAAGCCGAGATGTCGAGAGGAAGCGTGGAGTTGATGGAGTTATTGGACAAGGAGAGAAACGAGAGATTAGAGAGACGACAAATGCCGGAAGGGAAAGGTCCGGCGAGATTGGCATCGGAGAGGTCGACGGAAGTGACAGAGGAGAAATCTCCAGCGCAGGAGACGCCGGACCACCGACAAGGAGAATCATCCCGGGAGTTCCAGGAGGAGAGAGAAGAGTCGGGGTCGTCAAGAGAGAGCTTGACCTGCTGAAGAATAAAGCCTTCCTGGTTTAGGGAGAAAACGGCGGGAAAAAGCAGGAAGAGATAGAGAAGATACATCTTGTTCTTCTTCTTCTCAGGGGAAAAAAATCTGTAAACGGCCGGTCTCAGAGGCGGCGATGAGAGAGAGAGAAAGAGAAAGAGAGAGAGTGAGATAAGAGGTGAAGAGTGTTTTTTTTAGTGCATTGGAGGAAGAGAATAATAAGAGAGTCTAAAAAGCGTTGACCGGAGACAGGTGAATTATCGTGACTCTGACTGTGAATGCCAAAATCATTGTTTCTACTATCATTTAGTTTTTTTTGTTTTTCTATATCCAATCTTTTTATTCGATTGCAATTATTAATATCTATGTCTAGTTTTCAACGTATATAATTATTGTTTTGTTTATCTGTTTTTTAAGATTGTTTTACTGATCATAAAAGAGAATGTTACAAAATAATGATCTATATCCTATGGAAACATTCCTTCTTTATACTTTATTGCTTTCCTAATTAACTAATTTCACGTAAGAAACGATAGATTAAGGTAAATGGATGTTTAACAAGCAAATTTTGGTTTGATTCAAACGCAAATGAGAGGAGCAAATATATTAATTGAGGTTGAGATTGACAAATCTTTTCCAAAGAAAGTTGTTCTAGAGGATGACCATGGTACCATTTCAATGGTTCATGTGGTGTAGTAGACTAGTACTAGCTATTTTCCAAATGTGTTAATTGTGGATAACTGGATCACAAAAAATCATCTAGAAATTGTATTTGTATTCAAAAAGATTTTTAGCAAATGAAGTTTTAGGATGTAGACATGTTGCTAGATCTCGTTAAAATTTTATGTGTACGTACACTCTTGATCTTGTTTTTACAATTTGTTTGCATAAGTTTTATTACTAAACACCTCTAACGAGTTTATAGGCTGTGAACAAGAGTATCTAACAACTGATGTAATTAAAGAAGGATTTATATAAGTCAATGAAGTCATAGCAAAAAAAAAGAGTTAAAGATTGTATTAAGTTTTGTGATTTTTCTGTGGAAAACAAAGAGTTATTAGGTAGAGCAAATGATGGAAGTTTTATAGCTGCAAAGTATATTTTATATTTGTCTTTACTTATGTGTATTTGTTTGTAGAGAATACATATTGCTGAGAGAGAGTCAAGCTAGTAGTTACTAAAAGTTTTGTTGGTCGATCTTTGCATCCATATTTGGCAACTCTAGTTAAGCAAAACAATCGCCAACATCCAATGCTTTTTTTTTTTTGTTAAGAATATTTAATATACAGATTTAAATTCAGGTGATATAATAACGTTATTAGTATGAATCACTAAGCTATATGTTATGGTCCATCAAATAAACATACAGCATTTTAAAATTTAAGAATTGTTTTTTTAACATTTACATATATTTTTACTGTTAAATTTGATTGTTTAAAACTTACTCTATGCATTTAGTTCTTTCTTCTTTTGTTTCTATTTGTATAGAATCGATGCTTTGGCGTTATCAACATTATAGTTTTCGTCTTCACTATTATCACCATCTTCATTTATATTTCTGTCATCGCCGCTGATTCTTTAATGTTAACATTGTCTTTTAAGATAAACATATATTCAAGACGACGCTAGAAGAAGAAAAATTCGATCCTCGTAAGAAAATAATTAGAATCGAACCTAACTCGAAATCATGAAAGAATTTACCAAGTATTAATTCCACATTTTCAACTTTTGATGTCTCTTGAGGCGACAAAAAATATACTAATATAGCACAGATCGGTAGATATATCACTTTTTTTTGCTAAGAAACATATTTTATCATTTCGTTTCATATAAAATAAAAATCATAAAAAAAAAAATCATGTTAACCGATAAACTGAACAATTATCTAATTTTAATCAATTAGATTTCTGCGTCTTATAAATTGTTTTTTTTTTTTTTGGTCTTATAAATTGTTTTACCTAACTGTAGTAAAAACCAGTGTAAAATAAAATTTTAATTTTTTTTTGTTCTAAATCCTCGTCTAAAAAACAGATTAAAAATCGTCTATATAAAACTAAAATTAATTCAGCCTACACATGATTTAATTTTGTAGGTTTTTCTCAATTCAAAAATAACCAAATCATTGCTTAAGTATTTAATATACCTACAGATCTTGCAATAAACTTTATGATAGACATTAAATGGCTCTATTTTCCCAAGAACGAGATGCACAAATAATAAATGTGGTACATGAAGATTTGTTATTTGTATGTACCTATATAGTACTAATAAAAAAATATAGTACTAATGAATATAGTACTAATGAATACGATTCATTATTTCTTGATTTATGAAGAAGCAAACATGAAATAAGTTCATCCACATCAAAAAAAATATAAGGAAACAAGAGATGAGATCATATTGTTGATGAGCCGACAGTTAATAATAAGAGTAATTAATAATATGTGGAGTAGTATTTGGTTGAGTAATTATTAAATAACAGAGCATGCCAATCCCAATACACACTCCAATTTGTCTTTTTCTTTGGTCGCATTTCGAATTTTGTTTTGTTTTGTAACGCAGGCCCTACATAAGATGACATTTCATTTTATCCCACGTCCAAAGAAATTTGATGTTGAACCACCACCCATACTTATGATGTCTTAATCTCACATTTCAAGTTTTTTTGTTGTTGTTGACAATTACTACATAAGGGTACCCTTAACATTTATAATGGATTATCTAACCACACCTACTTATATAATACGAGAATCTGATACGTAATTTAGATTGTGTGTCTTCATATATCTTTACTCCACTAGTTATTCCTTCTTTGCTATTTATGTTAGACAAACCCACAAAAATGTTTTTCAGCTTTTGTCATTAACTAAATATAGAAAGCCACATGATGACGGAAACTACATTTAAACCTAAGGCCAAAGATAGCGGTGCCAAATAGAACCTAAAAGATATTAGGGTGTTACGTAGAATCTTTATTCTTTAACCACAGGGTCAAAGGCTTCAACAAAAAGCTTTCAGATTTTTTAACAATAAAAAGCAATATTGAAAACATTTTCTACAAAATTGATCATTACTTTAAAAACCAAATAATTTAAGTTCCGTCACGTTTTTGTTTTTGGGTTTGCCGAAAAAGATGGATGAAGGGAAGAAAAGCAGAAAAGAGAGTATTCCCGAGACAAAGCCAAAGTAGTAAGTTGGAAACATCGCGTCGGTGTCTTATCATTTCATTCATATTCATATCATAGGGACTGCTGAAACGGCATGCAATCTCGATGTCTGTTTTTAACCCAAAGCAAAACACGATATTCAACTCAATTAGCTGTTTCTTCTTTTCTGTTTTTTTTTTTTTACCTTTTTATCCAAGGAGCATTAATATATTTAACTAGGTGGGTAGTCCACGCCTTGCGTGGACTTGATTATTTTTAAATTTTTGTATTTTGTACTGTAACTATGATATTATTATTAAAATTCTAATGTTTTTTATGCACCTAAATTAGTATTCTGTATTCACAGTTATAGGTGAAATAGAATATAAAGACTCGATTAACGCAATATAGAAAAAGAATAAATATGATCAAAAGACAGAATAGCATAATAAGTTTTGAAATTATTATGTTATGAGATTTTCGATTCTCCAACCGTGGTCTTCGTCTTTTCTTATTCTTCATTGATTTTCTTTCTTGCTTATCTATTAGGTATATGCAAAAGATCATATATCCCTATCAACTAACATGATTTTCTCAGCTTGTAATATGAAAATGTAGAAAGATGTCCACATATGCATGATACCATATAATGAATACTTTATAGTTAAATTGTGTGGTATATCCTAGGTGATTCACGTTTTGCTTGGATTAGAGTTTATTACTTCAACTTGTTCTATCATATGAATAGCTATTGCTATTTAATATTTTCAAACTTACAAATTCACAAATTTAATCAAGTGAACAGTAAATACCAAAAGCTACTCATGAATTAAAATAACCACCTCCTATACTATGGTATTTTTTTAGAATTGTTCTACCATCTCAAATTTTGTATTTGGCATGCGTTAAACTCGGATTTAAAAAATATTTATTAATTTTATTTTAAGTTAATCTTGTTGTAATATGATTAAGATAGGATGATTAGAAGTAATAGTATTTGAAGTTAAATTAATTAATAACAATGAAATTTTTTGCAAATTTGATATTATTCAGTAATTTCATACCATCAAATTCTTTGAATATAGACACTAAACCCTAACATTGGAGCCTAAACCCTCACATATACACGTAAATATTGAAACTTATACATAGTCCATGAACCTTAGCATGGGAGCATCAACCCTAATCGAGCACGATCAAGCTTTCATTTGCCTCTCTCCTTTATCCTCCGCTTTTTAAATTGTAATGCCGATTTTTTGGCTTGTTCTATATTGCAAACATCATTTTTGGTTTTTCTTGCTCATGATTGGGTATGTTTTCTTTTACTTTGGGATCCTATTTTAAGAAATATACAAAAACAGAGTAAGGCAATAAAACAAATCAAGCAAAAAAACATAAGAAATTAATCTAAAAAAATACCATTCGTGTTGCTCATCTACTTTGATCCATTCATCTAGATTC